>BROG01000039.1:1027500-1197500 GCA_030159075.1 Atrina japonica | reverse complement strand
GATTCATATTCATTTAATGTCATCCTCTGATTCATATTCCTTTAACGTCATCCTCTGATTCATAATCATTTAACATCATCCTCTGGTTCATTTTTATTTAACGTCATCCTCTGATTCATATTCGTTTAACATCATCCCCTTATTCATATTCATTTAATGTCATCCTCTGATTCATTTTCATGTAACGTCGTCCCCTGGTTCATATTCGTTTAACATCATCCTCTGATTCGTATTCATTTACCATCATCATCTGATTCATATTCATTTAATGTCATACTCCGATTCATATTTATTTAACATCATCCTCTGATTCATATTCATTGAACGTCATCTTCTGATTCATATTTTTTCAACATTATCCTCTGATTCATAGTCATTTGGCATCATCCTCCGATTCATATTAATTTCGTACTCTCGCATTTAAACTCTTTCTTTCTTCGTTTCTGTATTTGTTAATGCTAAATAGATGATTGCATTATTTCTGTTTTGTTCTTCTTTTTCAGAATGTGGTGATCCTCCAAATATGACCAACGGTGTTGTCTCCAGCCCGACCCTTAAAATCCCGGGGACTAACGCAACATACACTTGTAATTCTGGCTACGCTATGAATGGCAGCGCTACCTCTGTAACCACACAATGCTCTGCCAGTAGTGTTTGGGGGACTCCGACACAGACCTGTGTAATAGGTAATTTGATTTTAGCAAGAAATCTATAATATTAACAGAGAGAGAGAGAGAGAGAATACAACCCAGTTATTTGATTAATTTCCTTCGATTTCATATATCCAGGTTCCACTGTGTGTGTGTGTGTGTGTGTGTGTGTGTGTGTGTGTGTGTGTGTGTGTGTGTGTGTGTGTGTTTAGCATACAAACTATGGACATTTATAGACACCAAATGTGACACGTTAATAGTATGTCCCTTTTATCACATGATTAAGATCTCATTCAGAAATTTCTGTGTCAGTAGAGGAAAAAAACTAACAATGGAAATGGAATAGATCTGTCGACGATGTTTTGTTGTCGACAATGACGAATTTGAAATTTATGTAAACGCAATGCACCCCAGTGTACTTGAAATGAAAAAGAACACGGTAAGCGTTCGTTCATCGTTGACATTGTGTTTGGATTAACTAAAAGATAAGGCCACCAAAAGATCCGCCATACAGACCTTTCCTAACTACGATCATTTCTTTTAGCGTCGTAAACTTCTTATTGAAATGTTGCTGTAAGTAGGACAGAAGCATAAACCTATTTACCTATTTACTTACTGCCTAGAATTCCATTAACATGTAGGGCAGCAGTGTAGGTTTTTCCATTTCTACCTGTCTTTGGTCATCTTTTCCCAAGGTGTGTTAATCATGTTTTAGTTTTCGTTCTACATACATCTCTATTCTCCATTTTTTATCTTCCACGCTTTTTGTGGTAGAAAGTATGCCCTTGTTTGTAATTTTCATGTTTAACTGAAATGGTCAGTTAATAGTTAGAAAGTTTTATTTGTATTGAATGTAAAATCCGAATTTCAGACAGGACAATTGGACGCCATTTTCCGACAGATTTCTGTAACCTGGATACAATGACTGAATTACATAAATAGTACTGTCAAATTTATCATTTTTCTACATGCGATAACCAGTCAAAGCAATAAGCTCCCATGAAAACCTCTGTATTCAATCCCACTAAATGCTTCAGGTATCACAATAGACCTTTCCCGAATTGTTCCGTTCCGATATGGTTCGTAATAATATTATGCACCTTCACCGAAATACGTGTCCTATATAACTTACGGTCAATGAGTTTAGCGCATATGTGACCAGAAATGTCAACTGCGTACAGTGAAAGAAGCGAGATTTGCGAAATAGTCTAAAGTAAAGGCATGGCACTTGTCAACTTTAGAAGAATGAACATTTAGTTTAACTTTTCCCTCACTCAAATGACCTGAAACAAGATATCGTTGAATGTCGTCAATGTAGACTTTACGAAATCTGAAATTACATAAGTCACATTTGTGTTGACGTCACGCGATCTAAGTACAAACTATTCCAGGAAACTGAACGAGATGAGACGACTAGAAAAAGACTCGTCTATACCAATTTTAAGTTGTTCTTCATTCGGTTATGTTTGGATTTGTCATTGGCCACAGGGCTGTCCGGTCGAGAGGGCATGCTTTCTCATCCGTGGCATATGTGCCACTCCGTCTTTTCTGAGGTATGTGTTTGTCCAACGTTCACTAATTATTTATTCTGTCTCCTGAACCATCTGGATGGTTATGTTATATAACCCTCGGTTACAATATTTAAACCAGGGTTATATTTAACCGGTAGTTAAATTTAACCAATAGATGAACAACTGGGTCCTGACGGTAAATACTTTGGTATCTTTATTTGTTATATATTCTGTGTCCTGAAATTTCTGACGGTAAATACTTTGGTATCTTTACTTGTTATATAGTCTGTGTCCTGAAACTTCTGACGGTTAATACTTTGGTATCTTTACTTGTTAGGTCACCTGAGTCACTAAGGTAAGCTATTGCGATTGGTTCTCGCCTGGCATCGTCCGTCGTGCGTTAACAATTAAATATTTTTAACTTATCCTTGAAAACTGCAAAGCCAATTGTCTTCAAATTTGGTATTAAGTATTTTTAGGATAAGGGGAATTTTAATTTTAAATTTCATAATTGTTTCACCTCTGATGCCCCAGGAGTGGGGCTAAAACTGCCAAAAATAGCCCATCTTCAAAATTCTTCTTTTAGACTCTTGCACACCTTAAAGGAAAACTGAATACAGGGTTAGAAAGAGCATGAACCCTCTACCAATGAGTTCTTCTACCATAATTCTGAAATTCATTTGTGAACATTTTGGTCGGTAAGGTACAAAAAGTGATTAATGTTTTTATTTTTGAACACCGAGTGATAGTTAAAACTCAATATATCCATAATCTATTATGAAGTATAAAGAGTACATTGTTGACGATGATTTTTAAAGAAAAACAAATGTGCATTCTCAGGTGACCGTTAAGGCCCATGGGCCTGTAGTTATATATTATGTGTCCTGAACCATCTGACGGTCAATACTTTGATATTTTTACTTTTGTGTATAATGTGTGTCTAAACGCCCTGACGGTCAATACTTTGGTATTTTTACTTGTTATGCATAATGTCTCCTGGACCTTCTGACGGTTAAAACTTTGGTATCTTTACTTGCTATGTATAATGTCTCCTAAACCATCTGTTGACACAATGATTTCTAAAGGAAAAAAAATGTGCATACTCAGGTGACTGTTAAGGCCCATGGGCCTGTTGTTATGTATTATGTGTCCTGAACCATCCGACGGTCAATACTTTGGTATCTTTACTTGTTATGCATGTTCCCTGAACGCTCTGATGGTCAATACTTTGGTATATTTACTTGTTATGTATTATGTCTCCTTAACGACCTAATGGTTAATACTTTGGTATCTAGCCTAATTATATATGATCAAATTGATGTTGTAAAGTAGTATATGAGAAAAGCATATAAACATTATGGATACCAAAGTTTAAATAGCAATGGTGTTCACAAGACATTAGAAAGAACAGAATGAATATAGGTATAGTCCTGGTGAAAGTTTAGAAGTGGAACAATGTGTCCTGTGGCGTGACCATATCCTACCGACCCATCACAATGGCTGCCAATTTGCAATCGGAACCAGATAAAACCGGAAGTATCAGCCCTTTACATTTTCATCTAAATCTAAATAGGGAACAAATAAATTTCGGTCCATGACATATCACCATTATCTTGAAGTGTAAATTAAGAAAACTATTTAGTTTTTGTCTGTATATGAAATGGAATACGTTGAGCATACATCTGGCATGTCCAATCATTTGATAGATAATAATATCAAATGCATATGATAACAGAATATAGATATCCAAATTTTAATCGTTTAGAACATAAAATTCGAAGTCATATATGTTATTCATCATATAATCCGGGCTTTATGCATAAATATTTTATATTTAACACGTATAATAAAGCCTAGTGGCGATTTGATTGACTAACGTGAACTACTTGTTTTCACTACTTACGCAGATTTCATATGATCAAAAGAATCTGAAGCGAGTTTCCATCCATAACATATTGCGGTTGTTGAGTCGTCTGTACCAATTGTGACGAGGATTTATTCCTCACTTATTTCATTTGAATTTGACTGTGGGCTCACGGCATTGTGACAGGGGATGCTTACTCCTCCATGGAACCTGATCCCACCTCTGGATTTCCAGCGGTCCGTGTTTGTCCAATATTCACCAGATTTGTATATGTATTCTGGACATCCTGAAGATTTATACTTTGGTATCTGAGACTTTTTATATTTATGATAAAAAGTCTCGCAAAATGGAAAATTCAAAATCCGTATCATAAATGTGATATGAATGGAAACTCGTGACAGATCCTATATAGAGTTTAGTTGTCAATTTCCCATCTGTCACTTTATTAGTGATTTGGCTTACTTTTCTTCCTTTGGCTCTTCCTGAATAAGGTTTGATGCAAAAAGAATACTTTGGGAATTAAAGAGGCACAGTTTGTCCCTATCGGGATGCTGACATTTTGTGAAAAGACTTAGTCTCCAAAGACATATATTGTCTAATGGAAACACCCATTGTTCAGTATTTTTCTCCAGTCGTAGAAAAGGAGGATAACTTGGTAGAAAACGATTATAAAAGGGTGATAACAAAAAACATTAATATTATGCGAAAGAGTGCATGTAGTGTATTTAGTAAATAATATGGTATTTCTGCAGAAAAGACCATTAAATGTATATTTCTGAAAGAATTTTCAATTTTGATTTTGAATAGTTAAATATAAACAGGTTTGACCCAAGCCTTATAGCCAAGGTTGTGTCAAAACAACATGTTAAAAATACATGTACATGTCAATATGATAAATAAATAAAATCTAAAATCCAAAAATTCATAAAAAAGAGTACATGTTGATAAAATTTCTAGTAAAATAAAAAATATGCGGAACATGCCAGGAATAATGTAAATACATGAATCTGTCTTGAAAGACCAGTTTCTGCCACCATTTTTTTTTGGAATTTTTTAATAGTTTTTATGCCACGCTCAACAATTTTCCAGTTATACGATGGCGTCCAGTTTTTATTGGCAGAGGAGAGAACCCGGGTACAATGTACCGGGAAGTGACCACCGGCCTTCCGCAAGTAAACTAACAATCTTTCTCACAAAAATCAGCCTAGGTTCCAGCGGGGCCACTCGGTCACGGAGATCCCTATTTCTGAATGAAAAAGTGAATCATACAAAACCAAATAATAAATCTAAATGTATTGCCAAACCTGTCTAAGAGTACCCACAGTAAATGAATATCAGAGTTTTTTAGAAGTTTCGACATTAAATGGGCATTAGCTGGTTTACCAAATAAAATTCTATTTTTACTTCTTGTAATTGATGTTCAAAAATAAATAAGAGACACAAAAATTCTTAAACATGTATTCCCTTATATTTCGTGAAAATAAGGTCAGGCCCAGCATTGTATTCATATACAAATAGTAAGCTAAAGGGAGTTAAAGGGACATTAGCTTTGTTTCCCAAAATAAACTATTTCGAGTATTTCTACTTTTACTTCCTGTACAATAACAAATAAGAGCTATAACCAGGCATAGAAAACTTACATTCCTATATATTTTGAGAAAATAAGGTCAGGTCCAGGGCGGTTTTCATCTACAAATTGTAAGGTTGAGTTAATCAATTGCAATTTAAAAAGTGGCTAACCTGGGTTTCTCAAGCAATTTTCACAAAATATATAGGAATTTAAGAATGTTTATGCCTGTGTATATCTCTTTATTGTATGTCAATCTAAGTAGTAAAAAAGGAAACGAAAATTTGAAAAATGACACAGCAAATGCCCCTTAAAATGATTGTATCTGACTGAAATATGACTTAAGTATAAACATAGTGGCTCATGTCGAAATACCAGGCCCTGGGTTTATGTATACCCTTGGGAACTGAAATGGTCCACCAACACTGGAAACGATCCAGTAGTCATAAATATTATTTAACAATGCCAAAGTTATACCTTTACAAAAGCAACAAATGCTCACTGTTTTATACAAATTTTATATAGATTTTATTTTTATTTCCGAAAGAACGAAATTGAAATGTAGCCAAAGCTGTCTAAGAGTACCTACTGTAACATTTTTTACGCTTAGAGCGTATGAATACAGTTCAGTATTGACTTGTTTTCAAAACATTACTTGATGTTTTTAGTTATTTGTAAGTCGTCCATTCGAGCTAAAGAATTTGAATTAAAAAGCGTTGTGATATTCTCACCCACCCATCTAACCAAAATATATACAGTTGTATTAACTGCTAACAATTCCTCTGTTGTATTCGCATTCTTGTCGTACTATTTTAAGATGTGTATACACCATCTGCATTACACCATGTGCATTAAACGATGCGATTCTACGGTAAATGGGCTGTCGTGTCTTATAAATGAAACGTCTTGGAGCTATTACCCACAACAATGTTTTGTTTTCTTTTAAATGAGTTGTAAATATTTTATGTTCGATTTAGATTCGTGTAACATCGAATATTTGATTTAAAATACACGAAAAAGCAAAACATAAAAAAGAAAAGAAAATGCAATAAGATGATTAAACTTCGCTTTTAAACGTCGCACAATTTACAACTCATTTCAGATTTTGGACCACAAATACGAAAAGCAATTATATATAAGAAAGATGTTTGATCTCATTTTAGATTGTGGATCACCTCCCTCCGTATCTAATGCTGCTGTGTCATTGGGAACCACGTTTTATCAAAGTACCCGGACATACACCTGTCACAATGGTTACACGGCTACATCTACAGACACAACCATAACATGTCAGGGAACAGGGTCATGGAGTTCCGTGACTTTCATCTGCAAAGGTAATGTCTATATTTCATATACATTATATATATATATATATATATATATATATATATATATATATATATATATATATATATATATATATATATATATATATATGCGAGCCAATAGATTCCTCATCTGTACGGGCCCTATTGTCCACTAAAAATAATAAAGATAGATTCTAAGTGTTCTTTTCAATAAATGATTTGTAAATCTTTAATACAATTTCATCAGTTGAGCTAGAATTTAATATAGAAAAAGTGGTTATCATACAAGGCCAAATTTTATATCTGAATATTGTAATGTCTCTATTAGTCTTAATAGAACATGCTCTAAGCATACACAGATAAACACCAGAACGTCTGTCTTATTACATGCTTTATTTCTAACTAACCAAAACTATTTACATTTAACATAACTTCGGTAGCCACAGAGCTGTCAACATTAAACATTATCAAATAAACATTAAACTGTGTATGACCATTGCAGTGGCTACATTAGAATAGGTCAGGATGACAAACTGATATTTCAGATAAGAACATTACATCCCTCTTCACCTTAGATTGATAACAAACTTAAGAATTAATTAATTGACCAAAACAGAGTCATGTTTCAAATGTCCAGTATCTATGAATGAATGAATCGGACTACAATTACTTGCACGTTTAACACTATAATAGATCTAAATGAACACACGTATTTACAGTCTACACATCTAGTATTACTGAACCAAATGTTCTATAATTAAACTATTAATGTACCAGTTCATTTCTGCACATAATCATTCAAAATATTGAGGTGATCTCCGAACACGTAACGGTCTGGCGTACTTTGTAAGAGTTGTTTCAGTATGGTCATTGTTTATATCATCATTTTCTATTTCATCACCTTGACCTTGATCAGTCTCATCTGAAGTAACATATTTCTTAACAGCTGAGCAATTACGTTTTATCAAAGTACCATTTTCACTCTCTAATGTCACTGCATTACGATTTTTCTCCTTCACACGTAATTTTTTCTGGCGCGAAATTAGTTGACAGTTTGTTTTTCTCTGGTGTACGTTGTACAACTGTATCACCTACTACAATATCTGTTTCAACAGCTTTTCGGTTCTGATCCGCATTTTGCTTATATTTATCCTTTTGTTTCGCATCATATTCTCTCACTTTATCATCTTTTGTTTCTTGTGCAATTTCTGGCATTTTAGTACGAATTTTGCGATTATATAACCGTTCTGCTGGACTCTTTCCTGTTGTTGCATGAGGAGTAGACCTATATGCTAACAAAAATATGTTAATTCCTTTTTCCAGTCTTTTCCCTCTGCATTCGCGGCGCGTATTGCCTTTAACAAAGTGCGATTCTGACGCTCTACCTCACCATTTCCTTGAGGCCAATATGGAGTTGTACGTATGTGCTTAATTCCGTTAAGACACAAATACTGTTTGAATTCTTTTGATACAAATTGTGGACTACGTACACTATACGGTATTCCATGCCTCGCGAACATATTTTCCAAATGAGTTATGATCATTTCACTAGTGATCTTCCTCATAATTGCGACCTCATGGAATCTTGAATAATAATCAACAACTACTAATAAATGTTCTCCTGATGGAAATGGTCCCATTAGATCTATAGCTAGTTCTTGCCATTGCCCAATCGGTAGTTTTGTCGGTCGTATTGGCTCTGGTCTTTGATTATTGACAAGTAACTGACACTGTGCGCATGATTTTACATATTTTTCGGCTTCAGTGTCTATACCTGGCCACCAAACTTTTTCACGAAGTCGCTGTTTTGTACGGACTATTCCTTGATGTCCCTCATGTGCTAAGCGAATAGTATTTTTCTGAAGTGATTTTGGCATCAATATGCGAGATCCTCTCAGTACTATGCCATTCACTACAGATAGTTCCGATGCTATCGGTTTGATACGTCCACTTAGTATTAGTTTACCTGTATTGATCCATCTCATTATTCCGGTAATTGCCTGATCCTCTGACGATTTCTTTCGAATTTCCTCAATAGCTAACGCTCTCGGTACAGCGTTTTCTGCAATGTAATTCGCATATTCATCTGCTACGTTACATTGTTGACTCCTACAGTTCTGGCATAATCTCGAAAGTACATCTGCAGCATTTTTCGGACCTGGAGTATATGTAATTTTGAACTTGTATCTTTGCAGTCTCATGATCCAACGTTCGATTCTTGCTGGCGGTTTTGACTTTGTCGAGTAAATGTATGTTAAACCGTTTATGATCCGTTACAATCTCAAAATTCATTCCATATATGTAAATATGAAATTTTTCACAACCAAAAACTACTGCAAGTGCCTCGCGTTCTGTTTGTGAATACCTCTTTTCGACATCTGTCAATGATCTACTAGCATACGCTACAGGTTTGTAAGATCCATCGGGTTGCTTCTGTGTCAGTATAGCACCTAGACCGACAGGACTTGCATCTACAACAACTTTAGTGTCTGCCTTAGGATTGTAGTATGCCAAAGTATCGGCGCTTATTAATGCTTTTTTCAGCATGTCAAATGCATCCTGATGTCTCTTGGTCCATCTCCAACTAACATTTTTCCTAGTTAGTTCGCGTAATGATGTAGCTATTGTGGAGTAGTTAGGTATAAATCTACCGCAATAATTTGCTAGTCCAAGGAAACTTCTTACTTCTGAACTGTTGTTTGGTGTTCTAGTCCTCACTATTGCATCAACTTTATCCTGATCCGGCTGAATACCCTCAGAAGATACGATATGTCCGAGAAACGTGATTTTTGACAGACCAAATTTGCATTTTTCACGATTTAATGTTATGCCTTTCTCAAGCAATTTGTCAAGCACTTTTGCTAATTTTATGTCGTGATCAGCTTGATCCTTCCCATAAACAATTATGTCCTCTGACAAATTACGTACGCCCTCAAAGCCTTGTAATACTTGACCGATCACCCTTTGATATATTTCTGATGCAGATGATATACCAAACATTAAACGTTTGTAACGGTACAAGCCATCATGAGTCGCGAATGTAGTTATTTCCCTCGACTCCTCGTCTAGCTCAATTTGATGATACCCCCATCGCAAATCAAGTTTTGAGAACACCTTGCTCCCATTCATATCTTCCAACAGTTCGTCTACTGTTGGGATTGGATGCCGTTCACGTTTCACTGCAGTATTTGCACGACGCATATCTACACAAATGCGAATTTCGTTGTTTTTCTTAGGAACAACAACTAATGGCGATACCCAAGCCGACGGATTGTTAACTTTCTCAATTATATCGAGTCGTTCAAGTTCATCCAACTTTTTTCGTACGTCTTTCCTGACGTTGAATGGAAGTCGTCTCACAGGTTGTGCTACCGGCATTACCGAGTCGTCTACATGTATTTTCAGCTGATAGTCCTTCAGTTTACCAATTCCAGCAAAAATTCTCTTTCTATCGGTGATAATTTTATCCATTTCATTATGTACAATATTAACATTGTCGTCATCGGTTCCAATGCGTAGAACACCAAGCGCTATCGCGGTATCTCTCCCAAGTAATGCTACATGATCACCGTCTATAACTGAAAAAAGTTTCTCTCATTTCAATTTTGCCGAATTTAACAGTCGCAACAAATGTTCCTTTTATTTGTAGCGGTGTTTTGCATCCATATGCATACAGCTTTCTTTTGCTGCTGGTTAGTTGTTTCTGTTTACTGGTTGCCTTAACTGCTTTCCATACCTTTGTACTTACAATATTGCAACTCGCTCCAGAATCTATCAGCATGTTTACTTTAACTCCATTTATATGGACATTTACCATTCCAGTTGTATTCTTCTTGTCAACTGCGAATGCACATTCATTATCTGATAGTGATTCTTCCACTGAGCGTACATTTGACTGTCTCCTGAATCTCTGATTCTGGTGTTGTGTTCGTTTATCTACATGTGATCCACACATTTTTGCAAAATGTCCCTTTTTCCCGCATTTATTGCATATTTTATCTCTGGCTACTATGCACTCTTTCGCAATATGGCCCTTCCTTCCACATCGAAAACATGTGGTATCATTTTTATTGTTACCCTTTTGCTTGTAACTCGTTTTCCGTTGCACTGCATTCATATCCGTATTTAACAGTTTCTCTTCTGATCTGAACATCTCTGCTTGCTGATCTACTATTTCAACTGCTCGAGCGATATCTGTGACATTTTTCAGTGTTAAATCTTGTTCTTTTTAATAATCTTTTTCGAAGTTTTACCGATTTACACTTTTCAACTATTTGATCCCGAATATTATCATCAACGTTTTCAAATTCGCAAGTCAGAGCAAGTTTGCGCAGTCGTGTCACAAATGCATCTGTAGTCTCCGACTCCGTTTGTGAAGCACTTCTGAAAATGTGTCTTTCAAAAGCAATGTTCCGTTTTGGCAAAAAATACTCGTTTAATTTTGTTTTTGCTGTCTCTAAATCGTCACCTGAATCGGGAATGGTATCGAAAATGTCTTGTACCTCACTTCCTGCTGAGTGTAAAAATAAAGCGCGTTTTTGTGCTTTTTCTGTGACTCCTGATGCAGTGAGATATATGTCAAACAATTTTGTCCACTTAATCCATCTTTGTGAAACACTAGTTTGATCTCCACTGACATCAAAATGCCTAATACTATTTACTTGCAGTGCTTTGGCCATATTTTTTTTTTCCAAATTTCTGAGTGATTTTTTTTTTTTAGAATCCTCGTCGCCAATGTAATGTCTCTATTAGTCTTAATAGAACATGCTCTAAGCATACACAGATAAACACCAGAACGTCTGTCCTATTACAAATATGTTGCCAAATCCGACTAAGAGAACCCACAGTAAAAATGAATATCTCAGCGTAGAATTTAAATGGTGATATCAGGACGAAATATTACTTCAGTAAAAAGTAATCGGCTGGTACCGAAAAACAAGATACTGGGTTTATATATATATATATATATATATTATATATATATATATATATAATATATATATATATATATATATATATATATATATATATATATATATATATATATATATATATATATCCTCGGGGACTGAAAATATGCTCATGTGTTATAGTCCGTTATTCTTTATCTCAATATAGCCTAAATTTGTTTCGTTTGAGTTATTCGTGGGCCAGTAAAAGATTGATGGGATTTGTATACTTTTATTGCACTGTCCCTGCACTTGGAGTAAACGTTAAACCCTAGCCTTCCTGCTAAATATCAGCTGAGTTGTGATATGGATTCTAAATCAATATCAGGGATTTGATTACTGTAATCCATATTGTCGGCATCAAGAGGAAGAATCCGATATATCGGTCGATTAAAAACTTGCACGGCGCTAAATACCATCCAATTTTTAATATATTCAAATACTACTCATTAATATTTATCACAAACCAAACATGTTTTGTCTTATTATTAGAGCCATGTCCTCAAGGATGGGTATTTGAATCGACACATTCATTGTGCTTTGTTTACTTTCCTCATTGGAGATATTGGGACTCGGCAGTGGCATTATGTTCAGCCTATAGTGCTCGCCTAATCGAAATAGACACAATTGGAAAGCGGAACTACCTGGAAAATTACGTTTTAAGTAAGTACAATCGGTGACACTCGATTCTAATGACCTTACTCTCGATATCGGAGAGAATAGTTGATTATAAATCTATGCATGCATGTAATTATGTACCAGTGTGTGTATGTGTGTGTGTGCGTGTGTGTGTGTGTGTAGGTGTGTGTTTTATGTCTGTATGTCTGTGCTGCATGCATGCATGTATGCATATCTGTATGTCTGTCTGTCTGCATGTGTGAGTGTGTGTGTGTGTAGGTGTGTGGTTTTTTAATTTCTGTATGTCTGTGCTGCATGCATGCATGCATATATATATATATATATATATATATATATATATATATATATATATATATATATATATATATATATATATATATATGTCTGTCTGTCTGCATGTGTGTGTGAGCAATTTATAATTATTCGTAGAACTATATACATGTCTAACGTTTTTTATATAGATAGTTATGCAGAGGACACATGGATAGGTGCAAAAACTGATGCTAGCAATCCGGAAACAGGTGCTTGGTATTGGTCTTCAAGTCAACGACCCTTTGATACTTCATTCTGGACAAGCGGTGAACCTAAAGGTACCGACAAACCACGTGCAGCGATACATCATAACGGAGGAATAAAGAGTTACAAAAATGACCACTGGGGATATGTACTTTGTGAAAAGGTTTAATTTCACGTTCCCTTATGCTGTGGTCAGTTTAAATACACAATGTAATGGAATATGGCAAAGAATTATCCAAAGTCAGTATAATCTGTCTATTCCGGACCTTGAGTATTCCAGATTCATGTCTAATCCGGTGTTGTTAACTGGTCCCAAATTATTTCCCTTTATGTTAAATGTAAAAATATATTGTGTATTATAGAACGTATCTTGTCTATTCCGAATTCCGACCTAAATGTATGTCCCAGGTGATTAAATAATGGGGTAATTACACTGTTTAATCCAAACAGGTAGAATATTGTTGTAAGCCGCTAGGTACACTATCATGTTGTGAATGTCTATGGGTGTAAATACAAAATTGACACGTGACTCTCACTCGATTCGTACTTTACTAAAGAGTGACAAGTACGATACCAACACACTATAAAATGTATTTAATTAAAGCTGAACTACGAAGATAAAAAGCATTTGAACTTTTAATAACAATATATAGTTCATAACTACTAAATAACTTAAGCCTTTCAACCCCAAGTATCTAGGTGGTATGTTCTTTTCTATTGTTTAGACAAGTCTATTATGGCCTGTGGGGTTTAAAGGGTTAAGTTTGATTTTCAACAGGGTTTATATCTATATTAAAATGTAAAACAAAAATTATCATTTGGGAAGTATTATATTGAAAAATATATACACTATAATATGTCTATTCCGGCCGACCACGGGACGGGACTTGTCTAAACAATAGAAAAGACCATACCATCTAGATACTTATGGTTGAAAGGGTTAAGTTATTTAGTAATTATAAACTATATATAAATATTCCATAAACGTATAACCTAAACATCTAGAGATTTATTTTCTTTCATGTAAATAACACAACAGAGCGTGATGATTTCATGGCAAATGAAATCGCGTTCTATGCAATAATTGTTCAATGCACAGGATTTTATTAACAGCCTCGCGAGTATGCCTGTTAATATTTACGATGATAGTGCTGGCTCTAGGGAAGCTAGCAACTAGGGAAAAAATGTTGAAAGCCTGCATTCGATATAATGATCTCGTTTGAAATGACCATATTTCACCAACTGAACAGTCAAGTAACCTGTTCGATAGAAGTTCTTGAATTGTCTATATACGGATAAGGAGTTATTTCTGAAATGTTATTAGAATTTGACTATTAACTGACGGTGGGGGTTTATACTAGTATCTGGATCATAGGACGTACTAAAAACCATCAGACATACATACCATGCAATTTTTGTTGACGTATGAGCGGTAGAAACGGGTAAACCTGACCTCATCTAATCTTCTTAATCGGAGTATTCTTTGAGTTTAACAAAATAATCTAGATGATGCAATGGATGGTATTTACAATTAATAGATACTAATTTTATTTTTTTGTAATTTTTTAAAATTAATTATAATTAGACATTCGTGAAATAATGTGAAAGAGCAGTTGAATATAACGGCGATTGACAGAAATTAAACAGAAATTTTATCTAGAATTTGCGGATATCAATCTCACTGGATATCCAACAACATCTACAGCATGGTGCCCAAAGTCTCTCCTTGTTCCATCGTTGTGTCACCGTGCTGAAGTTCCTGATTTTGACCTTACCCCAAAATTGCGTCGATAACATATTTTATGTATCCATGACAGAAATTTACTATATTGTTTACAGTTAATTGAACAAGAACATTGGAATCTAAATATCATAAACGTTACAATATTTGATCTATTTTATTCAAATATTCCTGTTTATCACATAAATATTTTTTCTCAACGACCACAAGACTGCATTAAAATGAAAAATTCTAACAAAAGTGCGGGCCTCCACGGCCGAGTGGTAAAAGCATCACACATTGTTTCATTAAGTCTCTTACTTCTGGTTAGCGCAGGTTCAGGCCTCAATAAAACCAAGCTAATTTTTAGAGAAAGTTTGCCAGTTTACTTGCAGAAGGCTTGTGGTCTCTACCCGGGTACACTATAACCGAGTTCTCTCATCCACCATTAAAAACTGGTCGCCAACATATAATGTATAATGAAATGTTGAATGTGGCATTAAAAAACCTATTCCAAATTTGCATATTTTTACTTAAAATATCCTATACGGATTCACGGGGCCTTCACTGTAGTGAATTGATGTTTTTGTTATATAAATTATCACTCTATTTTCTGTAAAATTCATGTATAATTTCATGATATCATTATAGGCATGCATGGACAGAAACACCGTACACTGAATCTCCTTGAAAAGACCTTAGTTTTAGTGTTCGATATTGTTTTAAAACTGCAAAAATGGTGAAGAGTGCAATTTTTGCACGGTCAATATATGGTTGTTGAGTTAATGCTTAACTTAATAACTATGATGATAGTACAAGGCGTGAAATGACAGTCCATATGAAAAAAAAATTCCAAGAGGCTAAAATATCTATAATGGCTTATTTTCTTATAAATTTACATATCAATCCGACACGGGGACGGTTAGGGGCGTTATGAGGTCAAAGATTGATATGAATATGAAAATAGTCATATCGTAAACTTTTCATCATATACTTATACACAAAACAAAGATTATATATATTCCAACATTTTAATGTACCAACTAAAGAATATCAAAACAAGTATTTGTTGTTGCTGTTTCTCTCAATAGCAATTGCATTACCATTGGATTTAGTAGGAAGTATAGCACACACGGACCTTATATATATATATATATATATATATATATATACACACACACGGACCTTATATATATATATATATATATATATATATATATATATACGCACCTCGATTCAATTTAATTGCATACCTGATAATTGCACATTCCTGTTTATTGCATAATCACTCAAAACTCAAATTTCCTATCTCTTATATGCTAAATATTCTTTTTAATTGCATAAGTTAATCCAAGAATTTCTGTTTATTGCATAAGATATTCAACAAAATGGGGAAAATGTACGATTATGTTTCATGAAAATTTAGATTTTATGACATTGTTTTACCCTAACACTAAATGAGAATCCATTACTAGTGTACCTAGGATGTTTATAATAGTATTATATATACAAATGAAAGGACTAGATGAACATAAATCATCATTGTACACTAAAATACTCTATTCTTGTTAATTGCATATCCCTGTTATTTGCATAATTTTTCTGACATTACGGCTACGCAATTAAGAGGAATCCAATGTATATATATATATATGTGTGTGTGTGTGTTTGTGTGTGTGTCAAGGTAAAAACACAACAATACATCACAGAGTAAAATACTTTATAAAACTCACTGATTACAATAACGTAAAAAATATATATAAAAGTATCGCCACAAACATTTATAATAAATAACAGAAAGAAAAGGTCCTAGTGGCCTTAATTATGTGCTCATCTGGCAAATCCGGCCAATTATGCAACCTTGCAAGGTGTGTTTCAGGTGCCTGTGATGTTGACCTTGGACTCCATGACAGTCTTCTCTTATATTTGTATGAAATGTCAAATTAGTTTGTACATGTTTTACTGAATGAACCGTTTGAAAGAGCCCATCTAAGGCTCGTTTATGGACATATTTCGATATTTGTGCGTAAATATTGACTTTCCAATTATGTATACCAAACTTTATAAGAGTTCATGAGAAGATTTTTACATATGTAACCTGTTTTGGAGCCACTATGGGTAGTAGATTTAGCCATGCGGCTTTGCATGGGGATAGTTCTCATCGTGTAAGGCTGATCAAACTGATCATTGGTTCATGAAAATTTACCCATTATTTGGTCCCTTTTGGAACCCCTATCGGATCTAGCCCCTTTTCATTTGCAAATTTGAAGCGCCTTCCTAGGACAAAGCTCCCTGTCAAATCTGTCAATGATTCTTCAAAATGATTTTTGAGAAGTCATTTAATTGAAATTTAATGGACACACGACAAATGGCCATGAGACCAAAGATAAGAGCTAACTTAGTCCTTTGGGCTAGGTGATCTATACAAACTGCACTATGATCCTCTATCCTAATACCTAAAATACCTAAATACCAAACCTATTTAATTGATAATATCTTATATTTCACTGAAAAACCAATAAAAGAATATATATATATACATATATATACACTATGTAAAGATGTCTTTCCGTCATACTTGGATATTGGAAAATTGATTACCCTGGTGATCCACATACGTATATAAACACTACTTGTGAGACTTCAGTTGCTGATTACATCCATGTTATGAACATGTCTTAGCAAAAAATGATTCACATTTCCTTGAATCACAAAGGCCCATGAATTGCAAATTTCCAGTTGAAGATATGATTACTTTGAAACAAAAAACAATATTCGGATATTAGAGAATCAGAAAAGAATTTAAGAATTCATATTATACCTCTAGCATAACTCTATAATTTATCAGAAAACAAAACACATTCATTTACAGATAACAGATGTAGCACCTTAAATAACAATGAAAGGGATAAACAATGAAAATACTGGAATAATACAAGCAATAGTTGCTGCCTTGCAATTACTTTAGAATTCTAAGCACTTAAATCAGGCTGACTTTCCCAGGAGCATGGTTTTCTGGATATGTTCTGTCATTCTGGCTGAAAAGTTAAAATATAATTTATTACTTAAAGGGGCATTACCTGTATTTACCCAGAAAACTTATTTGATCTTTTCTATTTTTACTACTTGTACTTGATGTACAATAACAAATAAGAGCTATACACAGGCATACAAAATCTTATACTCCTATATATTTTGTGAAAATTAGGTCAGGTCCAGTGTGGTATTCGTCTACAAATAATAATGATGAATTTTTCAACTGCAAGTGAAAAAGTGCCAAACCTGGGTTTCTGAAGCAATGTTCACAAAATATATAGGAATTGATTATTTTTTTTTGCCGGTGTATATCTCTTTTTTGTTATTGTATATCTATGTTGTAAAAGGGGGAAACAAGATCTTGAAAAAAGACAGCTAATGCCCCTTTAAGACATCAAAAAGCATTGTCGATTTACACACTTTGGTTTTCCTATTAGATCCAATTCAACTTGAATTTTATTCAAAATGAATTAAATATCATGACAGTTACAAGATATCAGGTAAGGTTTTTATATTATCCTGGATCAAGAATAAGAAGTTAAACCTTTTCACCCCAAGTATCTGAATGGTATACGCTTTTATAATGTCTCAGACCAGTCTGTTAATATGGTCTGTAGTGTTGAAAGGGTTAACCCATTACAGCATTATATTACAAGACGTACTGTTTAACCGGAAATTTTCGTCCTTGTTAATTTCCCCCCTTTTAAAACAAAAACATACTCACTCTGTCTTAAATTCACCGTAAATAACAATTGTCTCATGGATGTCATATATGTCAGTGCATCAATTACTTAACTTGCATATTTCGCTTTCATTTTAAATTCATCCTCTCATCTGAGGCGGAAAATGGCGAAATTTAAACTGGAGTAAAAATGTCCAGCTAAACAGTACTTGGGCAATCAGAGTAGAACATACATAATGCCTAAAACCATAACACCATATATCTAAAATCATCAATTTTCTCAGGTTTAGAATTGAATACACAGAAAAGTAATTGCCCCCGTTTTATTTTCATCATTTTTGCCCTTAATTGATAAGGCAAATTTGAAACCAAACATGGACATACACTTCAGTCAATAATTACAGTTAAATTGGATGTTCAACATATCCAATTGCATGTTACTTGTGCAACAAGTATTACAAATTTAATCTTCAATTCTTACACATGGAAAAATACAACTTGAAAAACAAATTCAAGGCATATTAAAAACAAACGTTATATGTTTTTGTTGCAAAAGGGGCCAAAATAACCAAGGGCGAGAATTCCTAATGTCTTTTCTAGTTGTAAGCAGATATATGTCTTCAAATATTTTTTCTCAGACTTTCATCTATTAATACTTACCCATGAATAATGTAAACGCTTTGGGCTTAGATTTCCATGATATGCCGAACCAATAGACAGGAATTGCCACCAGAATAATGAGGAATCCTGTTCCTATTCTAACAGGTTCCCAGACTAGTGCCATGAATAATATCACGACTTGGATAATCAGCTGAAAGACGGCATTGACCATACTTGTCTGTCAATGAACAAAAAAAAATAGAAAATGAGAAAAGAGTACATGTTGATTATTACAGAAACTTTGTATGAAGGAAAAATTGAATAAATACTTGTGATTTTTGTTTCAATGCTGTTCTTTCCAAATTCATTCAACATTTGCTTTGTTATAAGGTTGTGGCTAGTTTTCAATGGCCGAGGACATATTGTACATTATACTAAGGGAAAGGATTCCAGCCTTCAGCAGGAGTAAATATGAAGTACAAGAGGCCTAAATGGTCTTGAGGAGCTCACCTGGCAAATTTGGTCAATATTTCAACTACGCAACTGATATTTTAGATTTATTTAGGTGTCTGTGACCATGACCTATGACCCCATAATGTCACAATGTTCCTTAGATAGTTCCATACAATTTGATAATTTTGTAAGCCTGAGTCAAAAGACATAAAAAGTTATTTCCAGGACAAGCTTCACTGAGAAGAAGAAATACTACAAAAACAATGAAAGGGAGACATAATGAGCAATAACACCATTTTCAATTATTGTTTTGTACAAGGTTCAAACTGCTCACGTGGATTTTCAACCCTGTAATACAGGGACGAAAAATGGCCCCTTCAGAATTAAAAAATAATGCATCCCCCCCCCATTATTTGCAGTCAAAAATTTTCAATCGAAGTCAAATTTAAAATGAATTTAAAGAGAAACTTGTATTTTCAAAGCGTTTTATGTACTGTTAGATTTCCCACTTCAAAAAATGTCGCTTAAATTCCCAATTCAAAAAGCCCAAGCCCCATTCCCAAAAGGATGTGGAAAATCCCTGACTCATGTCATATTTCCAGCTTAAATTGAAAATTTCTAACCAGACAACAGGAAACCTGGATCTGGTCTAGTTTGAATATACTTGCCTTGTATGGCCTGTGAAGATCTGGCTTTTTCCAGCGAAGACGAATTAATGCAGATATAGTTATGATTCCCATAAAAGAGGAAAACATCTGTATAAATTGTATAAAGGTCTTCAGTCCACCAGAATACAGCATCAACAATGAACAGCAGCTCTGTACACAAGAAACAATCAGAAAATCATTGTTACAATATAGTATACTGAGAGGGTGGGAGGTCTCTACAGTATATATTCTTCAATAATTATTCTATACTACGACAATTTTGTCCGCTTATCATAAATATGTCACCAATAGTTGATAATGCCAGAAACATTGATTTTTGAATTTGAATAGTGCCACACTCAACAATTTTTCAGCTATATGGTGGTGACCAGTTTTTATTGGTGGAGGAGATAACCCAGATGCAACGTACCTGGGAAGAGACCACCGGCCTTCCGCAAGTAAACTGGCAAACATTTTCACAAGAATCAGCTTAGTATCCAAAGGAGCCTGATCCTATGCTGACCAGAAGTGAGAGACTTCATGGTTCAGATCATGATGTTCTCTCAACTTGGCCATGGAAATCCCTTTGACTATTACATATAACTTAAACAAAAGCAGTGAGAGGTCTATAACCTGCCACATCTCCCAGGACCTGGGACTTTCATTTCCAACGATTGTTTTGGTTATTATCACTTTACGTTCTCTATCTGTGAAAAGAATTTTCATGTTTAATTTTCAACATTTCACAAATTTTGGTAATAATGACCTTGTTTGCAGTTACAATGTTTCACTAAATGAAATGTTGAGTTATTTGTTTGAAAGTGGTTGTGGAATTGTCTTTATAGATGATAAGTTCATTTGTATTTGACTGTGGATTTCAGACAGGTGTGACTGGTGAATGAGGGGGATGCTTACTTCTCCATGGATTTTCAGAGGTCCGTGTTTGTCCAATATTAATCCACTTTGTATCTGGTCTCCTTAACCTCATAACAAAATGATACTTTGGTATCTATGATTTTCATATACATGTATATACAGATTTCACTGGCTATAGGTGAAGTGCAACAAATTTTGACCTACGCAATGGACTAATGCCATGAGGGTTTTTTTATTTGCAACATTCTTAAGTGTAATCTGGAAAACTTGTGACTTGTAGAAGGAATAACCACACTCCATTCCTTTTAAAATTCTAAAATATGGCCCAGTTTTGGGAATCAAATCTGGGACCTTAGGCTTGCATGTCAATGCTCCAATGATAAATCATTGCCCTTGGTCATAAAATCATCAAGCAATTACAATTTTTTAATCAAATCCTTAGACTTTACACAAATAAACTAAATATAGAACAGAGACAGACCTCAGGAAAATCTTAGATCAGGAAAACCTGAGATCAGGTGTCATGTAGGTATAAACATACCCTGCAGAAGTGAAATTTTTTTGTTACCTTTAAGGGATTTTCCTAGACCATTTTGAGGTCTGGTTACAGGAACCATTCCAAATAAAAAATGGCTTGTATTTTCCCCAAACTTATGCAAAATTTTTCAATTTGAAATTTCAAAATAAAGAATAAAGTATTTTCAAACAAATGTTTCGAATTAAGTTTTTCAGTTTTTGTTAAAGAGTTGCATATTTTCCCTTTTTTTTTTTTAATTCTGGTCCCAGAATATAGGAGGTAAGAAAATCAGTGCTTTTAAATGCAGAAATTAGTGGGTGTTTTATTGAATTATCATTCTAATCATCAATATGCATAATCTGCCTCAAGTGAAAATTAAAAAAAGCTATATTACTATCTTGTTTACTCACAACTGTAATTATAGCCGGCCATGGAGTTAAGTATTTGATGTGTAACAATCCCAGAATCACTGGACCGTGTCCATTTCGTGCTCCAGCGAACAGCAATCTGGAATGTCCCATTATTGAAGCATTGAGTACACCAATTATACACAAGCCAACTAAGACAGACATGACGGGTGTGAGGGCTGGAATAAACTGATGTGTGAAAGTCTGAAAAACATAAAAGCGACATAATACTCACGCATAAATTTATCTGTATCGTTATTTGCAATATTGGAAATTGGGACATTTTGGCCATTGTTTAATTTTGGCCAATTTGGCCACCCTCATTAAGATGACCAAAATTAAACCGTCCAAAATATGTACACATGTTCAATGGCTGGAAAATCCGGATCCATTGGTAACATTAAGCCGGGAATCATTTCTAATGTTAACTTTCGAGAACGATACTACGATCAATCAACTTATAAATATTTACATTTTTGGCAAAGGATACATCTTTGCTCTTTGTTTAGATAATCAATTCTATTTAAAACATGGCCAGTAATACAAAAATGTTAGGTTTATATGCTTCATTCTACCCACATTTGTGAAGTTTGATAATTGCTGTGCAAATGCCTGATGTGATTATTAATACCAACTCTCACAGAAACGATATTTGAAAATTGAAACACTCGATATTCTCCCTTTGCGGTCATATATGAAGTAAACAAGCGAATTTGAGCGGTCCCTGGTCGCAGAAAACAGTTGGTCACTATATAAGGGTGATGAAATATAGAAAATAAGCAAGGGAGTGTTGAAAACGGTTGCTAAGACAGGTTGGACTGTATAAACATAAATCACCAAAATTTAACTAGCCAAAAAATATTACCAAAGTGGCCAAATTTTAGCGACGCCAAAATATCCCAATTTACCGTACACAAGAATTTCTGCTGATGATCAAAGTCTCATTTGATATAAATATTATAAACATAATACGAAGGTTATAATTTTGAAAAACGGACCAAAACAAATGATCAAGACAATAGTTTCTGAAATTACATTTCATCATTTGAGCTCCAACCTATAACAGATGTATATTCTCAAAAAGAGAAAGACAAAGCCAAATGATAAATCTTAATGTATAGCCAAACCACATTAGAGTTACCACTGTAAAAAGGTTACTTTCTTAGCTTTTCAAGAATTTAGAATTTAAATGGTGTGATCAATGTGAATTATAAAATGTTACATCATTAGCAATCAATTAATATATGGGGATAAACTTCTGTACGAAATGTGTAACAGATTTGATTACAATATGAATTTGTTTTGGAAAATTACATTTTAAAAATATCAAGAGGAGGACTAACACCAATGTATTAACAATCAGGTACTCCTAGCGACAAATAAAATTACCATGCAATATTTACATAGAGGATATTTCTCTGAGTAATGTGGCAATAAAGTTACCAACCAATCGGTTGTGAGAACCTGAGATTACTGCGCATGATGAATTAGAGCAGACCAAAGTTAGCCCTTGTGATATAGTAAGATATATGATGATCGTAAAGAACATGTTATATAGTGGATAAATTGTGAAAATACAGGGAAGGAGGAGAACTTAAAACCGGATGAACACAGGATTGGTAAGGGACTGAAAACTTGGTGAACAATGTGAACAGTAGATAGGTAAAGGAATGAAAACTTTGTCAACAATGAATTGGTAAAAGATTGAAAACTGGATGAACATTGCAGTGGTAAAGGATGTTAATCTGAGTGAACAGTAGATTGAAGCAGGATTGGTAAAGGACTGAAAACTGGGTCAGCAGTGGAGTGGTAAAGGACTGAAAACTGGGTGAACAGTGCAGTGGTAAAGGACTGAAAACTGGGTCAGCAGTGGAGTGGTAAAGGACTGAAAACTGGGTCAGCAGTTGAAGTGGTAAAGGACTGAAAACTGGGTCAGCAGTGGAGTGGTAAAGGACTGAAAACTGGGTGAACAGTGGAGTGGTAAAAAACTGAAATTTGGGTGAACAGTAGATTGGTATGGGTCTGAAATCTAGGTGAACAATGGACTTGTACAGTGAATCGGTAAAGGACTGAAAACAGGGTAAATAGTGGATTGGTAAAAGAATATCAAAGGCCTGAATGGCCACAATGATGTTGAGAACTTGAAAAATTACAAAGCCTGTTTGCTGTGGGTATACCTAGTAAAATAAAATTTAGGTGGATTCACATCTGTAGTTGATAAACTTCTAGTTTTAAAGAGTACAGGGGTGCTAATACATAGATCACGACAAAACTCAATCAACTTTGTTTTAAGAATACAGCATGATCTTGAAGTCGGCAGAGATAAAAACATGGATATGAGAACCAAAAAAATACATCATTTATGTTTAATAACTGGTGCATTTTTTCATATTTAACATCACTTATATTACTCGTGTGTACTGATAATGTACACATACATACACTCAATGGACATAAATATTCACCACTTAAGTTATTTTCTTCTTTGTTTTATACATGAAGGAAATTAAATTCATATTTTTAATCTTTTTTAAATTTAGATATACATGTACTCTTTGATTATTTTGAGAAAATAATGATTTTGTGGAGGATAAAACTATTTAGCTAAATTTTGACATATTTCATTAGATTGAAAGAATGATTATGGAATTTACAAAATTACTCCTTGAGAAAAATACTGTCATTTCTGTAAATAAACATTATAATTTAAAAATGCATATATTTTTGAAATATGAATTTATCCTTCTATAAATTTGTACAAATTTGTCAAATTCTGGTATGAAGAAGAAAATAACCCATGTCCCATGACTGTAGCTACTATGTTACCTGTCAAATCATCATTGAATTAATTTTGCCATTATAACTGTAACGCCAGCGACCTCAATTCTTGTCTTCTCCTTAAATTCGCCTAAATTATTCTGTAGTTGCAATTGTCAAACAATTAAATACTAAAGATTGAGTGTCAATTTTTTGGTATTACTTATTCCAAAACTTTCCATACTTCAAAGACTGTCGTGTGATCCTTATTCTAGAAGTTCACCCTAAAACTCTTTTAAATAAATTTGATTTTTCCATTGAAGTATATATACCTGTGTAATATTACTGTGTCAAGATAATAAAACGAAAATTATCCAAACTTTCTGTCGCCTCAAAATCGTCTGGATGTTCAATTCCCATTTCGTAATTGGCGGGCGAAAACACTATAAGGCAATTTAATGTGCAAAGGTTCAAAACAAACATGGCGGTTTAGAAATGTCAGTGACGTCCGGGAGCAGTTTGTGAACGCACACAGATAGCTGACGTAATATGCAAAGTAACCGTAAAAAATACGACATAGTGATGATCTATCAACAAATTAATTCTGTATTTGGGTGTTTGGAGTAGGCCCTTAGATTATCCAATGATGAAAGTTGAAATAAGATGAATACGATGAATACGATGAATCTAAGTCGGAAAACTTCACCACGTGCTTAATGTTAAATCTATGTTAACAATAAGGGACTGAAAACTGGGTAAACTGGCAAAGGACTGAAAACTGGGTGAACAGTGGAGTGGTAAAGAACTGAAAACTGGGTAAACTGTGGAGTGGTAAAAGACTGAAAACAGGATGAACAATGGATTGGTAAAGGACTGAAAAGTGTGTGAACAACAGATTGGTAAAAGACTGAAAACGGTGTGAACACTGGATTGGTAAAGTACTTAAAACTGGGTGAACAGTGGAGTGGTAAAGGAATTTAATCTGGGTGAACAGTAGGTTGAAGTAGAATTATGGTAGTAGATAAACCATATAAACTGGTTGAACAGTGGATTGGTAAGGGACTGAAAACTGGTTGAACAGTGGATTGGTAAGGGACTGAAAACTGGTTGAACAGTGGATTGGTAAGGGACTGAAAACTGGTTGAACAGTGGATTGGTAAGGGACTGAAAACTGGTTGAACAGTGGATTGGTAAGGGACTGAAAACTGGGTGAACAATGGATTGGTTAACTTTATTTAATCAGAACAAAACACCTGGTAGTGTTAGCTGCTGCAACATGGGATACCTGATTAAACATAGAAATACCATCCAATGTGATTGATGACAACATTGCATCATGGGATATCCAAAAAAACATACATATTAACCACTGGGATTAATAACAGCCTATGCCACGGATACACCAATGCCTTGGTAGTAGTACATAGTAGTACATAGTTATTTACCTCCGAGAAAAAATGAAACCAACCTAAAGAATGGAAATGTACAGTAAAGGTAAAATAGAGCAGAAAAAATTTACAATCATCCTGGAAAAAATATATATGAAATTTTTTAAAATCATCTTGAAAACAAATGTATGAAAATTTTACAATCATTCTGATAAAAACAGTTCATTTCTTTGGAGATTTAAATGTATGTTCTTTAGCATAAGGCCTGTTGGCCATATTGCTTACCTGATGAAAACTGACTTTAATGCCATTTGCCAAAAAAGAGTGAATTGTAACATGATTGGCTAAAATTTTTCAATTCTTTGAGAGGTTTGAAATGTGAAATACAATGCACAATATATTCATATGGAAACAAGGGAAATCTGGACCCAAAGTGAATTTAAGAGACTGAATGCTTTGGGTGTGTGTAAAGACCATTTGCAGAAGTTTAGTGGTGGAGCATTCAGCTCAACAGCAGGAGGAGTATTCGACTCAACAGTGGGTGGAGCATTCAACTCAACAGTGGGAGGAACATTCAACTCAATAGTGGGAGGAGCATTTGACTCGACAGCAGGAGGAGTATTCGACTCGACAGCTTTAGGTCCACCGTTCAATTTCCAGTACCAGGTTATACAAGAGACTTTTACTAGTGACTATTCCTTCGCTGAGTGTTCCGTTTACTAAGTGAAAGTCACAGGTCTTTTGGATGAGGTAAATGAAAACCCTCAACTGTATTGACATCAGTCCATAGCACAGGTCAAAATTTGTGACACTTTAGCAAAGCTGGTGACATTTGCATATAAATAGAAACATTTTGCAGGATCTAAGATCTAATACACATTGAGGCAAAAATGTGTGTGTGAGACAGATGAATGATTTTATCCTTTTTTAATGCAATGACCATACTAATGCTACTAAAGGGTATGTCTTTCGTGTTACAACAAAAACATATTTAATAATTAATAACCATCCAATTCAATGATGGTGAAGTCCATCGTTATGATCTTAGAGTGTTGAGTGTACAATCCACACTTCGCAATAATTTTACAGACAATATTGACTGAATTAAGACAACAGACATAACTACATGTATTTATTGATTTGGGTGAGTCTAAATGTGACCAAAGGGGGTCAATGGGTTACTAATCATATGCATACCACTGCTACAGCGTCTGATGATAAAAACTGTGCAGGCGTCAGAACAACAAAATATGCGGCATTGACCATCACATATGTCACTGTTACAATACCAAACGTGATGTAGACTGCACGAGGAATGTCTCTGTAAAGAAAAATAGATCATGATAATAATATATAAGATATTAAAATATCAAAATATGCACTGACTGGTCACAGAACATGCAGTACATTAATATTAACAAGAGTTTTCAGAAGACAACAAAGCTCACCGAAATGGGTGAAAATTTTCAAAATAGACATTTGACCCACAGCTGTCAGGTTTTAATGTCAAAGGATAGGTAAAATTTTTATTTCTTTAAGCTCAGGTTTAAAATTTTGAAAAGTATTTTGAAGTCCAAGGTCAAGGTCACTGGGTCAAAAGTTAAAATACCAAATGAAAGCTCTGGTCATAAGAAATCTATATGTGAAATATCAAAGCACTATGTCTCATAGTTTAAAAGATACCGCCAAGGTTAAAGTTTTTTTTAAAGTGGGTCAAAGTTGAAGGTCAAGGTCACTAGAACAAGAGTCAATTTACCAAATGAAGGCTCTGGTAAAAAGAAATCTATATGCGAAATATCAACCCCTATCCCTCATGGTTTAAAAGATATAGCGAAGGTTAAAGTTTTTGAAAAGTATGTCAAAGTCCAAGGTCAAGGTTACTAGGTCAGAAGTCAAGGTATCAAATGAAAGCTTGTCATAAGGAATCTACATGTGAAATATCAGAGCCCTGTCCCTTGGGGTTAAAAAGGTATAGGCCTGGTTAAAGTTTTTGTCTATGAACGCTGATGACGATGACGACAACGAAGATGCCAGGGGTATGGCAATAGCTCCCTGGACTTTTGTCCCAGCGAGCTAAAAACAAAACTAAAATCTAATAAAAAGATGCACAGCTTTGTCCCTGAGTATGAGAACTAAACAGGATGATTCCAGTTTTTCTCAATTTTAAACTTTCTTATCAAATTATTTTCACCTTCTGACTTTACATCTATGCCTATCCAGAGAATGAAATGGGCTTGACTGGACATCTAAGACTGTATTATGCTATTCAAAAGTACAACAACCACAAAAAACATCAGTCCCTTATCATATTAGCTAGCACTACTTCTCTCCTCTCATAAAACATGGTATCAGTACTTCATCTCTCACTGTACAAAGTTACTCCCCAACACTACAGACATCACCCCTGTTCTCACACTATTGACAAAACCCTGCCTTTGATTTGATTTTTGATTTTTAGTTTTACGCCATACTCAACAATTTTTCAGTCATATGATGGCGTCCAGTTTTTATTGGTGGAGGAGAAACCCCAGTTACCCGGGTAAAGACCACCGACCTTCCGCAAGAAAACTGGCAAACTTTCCCACTTAATTCGAAATGACCCTAACGTGATTCGAACCAGAGGTGAGAGGCCGTGTGATTTAAAGCGCAATGCTCTAACCACTCGGCCACAGAGGCCCCCCACAAAACCCTGCCAATCACATTAGACATCACCCTGCCTCTCAAATGGGACATCACCCTGCCTCTCACACTTCATACATCACCCTGTCTCTCACACTTCATACATCACCCTGTCTCTCACACTACAGACATAACCATGCCTCCCACACTAGAAATCACTCTGCCTCAAACATCATACAGCACCCTGCATCTCACACTAAAGACATCACCATGTCTGTTATACTACAAACATCGCCCTAAATCTCATGCAAGACATCACCCAGCATCTCACACTACAGACATCACCCTGCCTCTCGCATTAGACATCACCTTGCCTCACACCACATACACCACCCTGCATCTCACACTAAAGATATCACCATGTCTGTAATACTACAAACATCACCCTGAATCTCACACTAGACATCATCCTGCCTCTCGCACTATAGATATCACCCTGCCTCTCATACTACAGACATCACCCCTCCTCTCATACTAGACCACAGCCTGCCTCTCAAACTACATACACCACCATACCTGTAATACTACAAAAATCACCCTACATCTCACACTAAAAATCACCCTCCTCTCACACTACAGATAATACCCTGACACTCACACTAGATATCATCCTGCCTTTCACATTATAGACTGCAGTCTGTCTCTCACGCTAGATACCATTGTGCATCTCACACTACAGACATTACTTTGCATCTAACACTTCATACATCACCTTTCATCTGACACTACAGACATCACCCTGCCTCTCACACTAGACATCAACCTGTCTCACACCACATACAACACCCTGCATCTCACACTACAGACATCACCACACAATAGACCTAACCCTGTCTGTCACACTACAGATATAACATAAACCTGTCTGTCACACTAGACACCACCCTGCGTCTCACACTAGACATCACCCTGCCTCTCACACTACAGATATAACATCATGCTGCCTCTTACACTAGACATCTTCCAACCTATCACACAAGACACCACACTGTTTCTCACAATAGAAATCACCCTGCCTCTCACACTACAGATATAACATCACCCTGCCTCTCACAATAAACAATACCCTGCCTCTCACAAGAGATGTCACCTTGCCTCTCACACTACAGATACAACATAATCCTGCCTCTCATACAGCAGACATAACCCTGCCTCTCACACAACAGATATAACATCACCCTGCCTCTTACACTAGACATCACCCTGCTTCTCATACTATAGGCATCACCCTGGCTCTCAAACTATAGATGTCACCTTGCCTCTCACATAATAGATATAACATAACCCTGCCTCTCACACTAGACATCACCCTAACTTTCATACTAAACATCACCCTCCCTCTCAAACTTAAGATTTAACATAACCTGCCTCTCATACTACAAACATCACCCTGCCAATAACACTATACATCGCCCTGCCTCTCAAACTATACATCACCCTGTCTCTCACACAACAGACATCACCCTGTCTCTAACACAACAGACATCACCCTGCTTCTCACACAACAATTATCACCTGGCATCTCACACACACACGCACACATACACACCAACCCTCCTCCATCACAGACACAAACAAACTTTCACAGGGTAATTTGTTGTGCTTGTTTGCAACATCCTTGTTTGATGATTTTTGAAAAAGTTGTTGTTAAAACATTAGAACTAAACTGGACTACAAATATGTACCTTCCAGGATCCTTCACTTCCTCCATTAGTCCACATATAATTTGCCTGCAAGAAAAACTTAAAATCATTTCCAAGCCATCTCTCATGTTTTTTTTTTTCAAATTTTATGACAAAGCATAGCTTAATCAGAGATTACAAATTTAGAAGATTTATGAGCAATACATGTACATGCAATAGATTGAGGTAAATCTGAACTCAGCAAATCTTTTTCACTTGACAAAGTTGCAGATACCACAGCAAAAGTCCTTCTCAACTTCACAAGGGTCAGCTAATAACACCTGGGCAATAGCATGATAGGCCTGTGCTTTTCAACTTTGTACAGATGAGGTTAAGATATACCGTAATTGACCATTAAGCTCCCATGTCCCTATAAGCGCCCCTTTCCCTTTTTTTTTTACATACGATCCAGAATCTTTTCTAGCTGAGACAAGATGTGGACCTGAAAAACTGTAAGTAACAGTTTATCTGTAGCCCTTCCCCAGCAACAGGTTTATGTTGATAGGTGTCCTCTGTTATAACTACAACAACTTCTACCTCTGTGCCTTATAAAAAATTAACTGTTTTACATAAATTTGACTATTAACCCTTTCACCACCAAGTAACTTAATGGTATGCTCTATTCTATTGTATTAGACCAGTCTATTATGGTCTGTGGGGTTGAAAGGGTTAATAGGTCCCATTAAGTGCCCACCTCTTTTCCCTGATATTTGTAGTGTCCCGGGCACTTAATAGGTCGAATACCGTAATGCAATCAAGCACATATACATACATGGCTTAGTCTTGGAAACTGGCATGTTACTTCAATGGCTATAAAATACATATCTCTATCATTTTAAGTGCTCTGTAGATAGGACATTTTGAGCGAGACTAATCCATAGAATCAATAGACCTCTACCTTGGGCATATCTCCAAGATGTATAAAATGACAAAAAAACACCAATCTATCTAAGATATAGGTCTGAATCAAATATGGTAAGCCTACATGTGATATAGGTGAGAAGAGAAAAATATATGACCAAGACAAATGAAATAAACAGAGTGGTAGCCTAGTAAGCAAGCGTGCAATTTTTTTAATGTGACACTGTCTTCTCAAGATGTATATATATATATATATATATATATATATATATATATATATATATATATATATATATATATATATATATATATATAAAAGTAAGGGTGATGGGAGTACAATTTTTGTATGTAAAGATTTTCCTACATGTACTTCCAATATTCGGGGTCGGGGTCCAGGGACCGGAAAAATTTGGAATATATACAACATTCATAAACAAGTACCAAAAAATTACTGGATTTTTATCCTGGACTTTCTTTTGATTTATGCTTTGGTATCTGAGATTTTTTATATTTTTACCACTGGGTATGTATCACTGCTGGTGGACATATTGTCCCCGAGGATACTTGTCACTTGGTACATATACATTTAATTCATAAACAAGTAACAAAAAATTACTGGATTTGTATCTATGTCCTGGACATTTTATTTATTTATGCTTTGGTATCCGAGATTTTTTATATTCTACTTAAATAGAAAACTTAATTTGAGACTTTTGTTTGAAACTACATGAATTTTTATTTCAAGATTCCTAATTTGTAATTTTTGCATATTTTGGGGGAAATACAAGCCATTTTTGCGCTGGGAATAGGGCCTGTAACTGGGCCCACAATAGACCTTGGAAATTCCTTAGTATGTGACAATATGTATCCTTAAGATGTATAACTTTACCAAATATGGGGAGCCTATAAGTGAAGAAATATGTTAGATATCTTTGTTGGTTGTAGTATTATTTAACGTCCCATTTAAGAATATTTCACTCATATGGGCGATGTCACCAATTACCGGTGAAGGGTTTCAAATTTTGGCCTAGGCTCGGCACTTGACCATTGAGCAGTGAGGGTTCTTTAACGTGCCGACACCTACTGTGACACACTGGACCTCTGTTTTTACTGTCTCATCTGAAGGACAGGAATCCAACCTGCTGCCGGCTGGACTCAAATTCACAACACCATGATCAAGAGTCGAGTGTGCTACCGACTGAGCCAGGCTACAATGTAGCTCACTTAAGATGTATATTGCAGGCATTATAGGGAGCCTACATATGTTGTTGTGTAAATGAGAAAGATATGGCCTGGACAAAGCAAAAGGAAGGACAGATGGATGGAATGACAAAAGAATGGACAGACAAAACACAAAACTATAGTCCCCTAGGACCGCTGAAAGACTAATAAATCATATACAACTATACTATTACATAGTTATTTTTTATATAAAACTGAAACATTTTACAAAATGCATATTTCTAAGTAAATTCTCAAGTTTTTTGTTTCAAAGCCATGCTAAAAGATAAAAGATGAAAAAAAAATAATACACCTTTACTTATATTCTTGGTCTTATACAAATTTTTAATACAAGAGTCACTTTATATAAAACAAATTGTGCATTACCAGCCTCCATAGCAGAAAAATGAGTAGAACACAGACATTGCGAATGGACCCACATCCTCTGGAGTGTTATGAAAAACATCCTCAAAATTTTCCTTTACTGCATTCCCTGTAAAAAACAAAACTAAATCACATGAAAATGGTGGCACATTTGAAAGTTCAATATTTTTGTTTTTTATTCATATACAGGTACATGTACATGTATACCATATTCATACATTGATGGTACATATATGTATATGCCCAAACCTTATTGATTCAACAAATCTTAACTCATTAACCCTTGAACAACAATGGACTCTTCTGTAAATTATTGACTTAGACCAGTCCAAATGTGTCTTTATGAGTTAATAATAAACATAGCTAGGTTTATGAGATACAGTGAAACCTGTGTTTGAGAAATCAATCTGGCACAGAAATGTGGTTTCTCAAGACAGGTGGTCTCTCAAAATAGGTTTATCTAAAGGACTGTTAAACCAAGTGGTTTTCAAAATGTGGTCTTAAAAGTCAAGTGGCCTTTTATGAGAGTGGTCTTTCAAGACAGGTTCCACTGTACTACTACTATATAAGTTTTAATTAGATAGATAAAATTTCCTTCATTAAACAGTAATTTTCTTTCTTTAAAGCTTCTCTTTCATGGATTTACCTAATCCATTTTGGTACAGTTACGGGAGCCATTCCCAATATGAAACTGGCATGTATTTCCCCCCTAACAAAATGAAATATTCCCAGTTTGGAGTTACAAAATAAAGAATAAAGTATTTTCCAACAAAAATCTCAAATTCAATTAATCTGTTTTTGTTAAAACATTTCTTATATTTTCCCAGTTTTTCAGACCCTAGACCAAGAATTTACGAGGCAGGAAAATCCCTGTCTCTCAAATCAATGAAATAGATCACGGATTAATATAACTAACATACAGGTCCTGTAAAAGTGCCCATTCCCAATGCAAAATCTACTATTTTTTCCCAATTCTGAGCAAAAAATTCACAATTATGTACACACTGTCATTCACATTCAGTATAAAACAAAAAAGGGGAATTCAGAACATGTATGAACTTGACTTTGAAGTATTCATGTGTAATCCTTATTGTCAGTTAAATGAGAGAAGCTTAATGAATCATAATGATTTGAATGCGAAAAAACAGTAAAACACAAAAATTTCACAAATGTTCGGCCACTTGGCCTTAATCAAGTGAAAAGATGACAATATGTATATCACTTACATAGTATTAAGTCTGCACAATACAAAGCTCCAGTGCAAAGTCTGCACAATACATAATGATTTGGCCCATTGCAGCACAAAATTCCTAACAGGAAGGGTATAGGACCCTATCCCATAAAGGGTTTATTTACCCCTGTAGTTTGTCTAATGTACATGTAGTACATGTAGTGCCAAAATATTCATTTTACTGAAACTGATGATTTTGTTACCATAATTACTGGACGAGATGAGCATGATTACCAGTCCTTCCTATATTTTTGTGCTTTCACAAATTTCAACTGATATTCTTGTAAACTGAGTATATCTTGCTACATGTATCTAGTATATGAACTACTTTAAAATATGTTTTCATAGTAAGGTTTTTTAAATAGCATGTTATAGGAAGAGCAAGTTTCTGCACTTCCAGACATGCAACTGGGCTCCAAAAAAAACCTGACATACATTTGTACGAACCCATATTGCTCCTTGATTGCAGAGTTTAATTTCTATCTCTGAAATAGTACATACTAATACAGTGGAACCTCAATATTAACGCCACCTTTCTGACTGACTCAAAGTGGTCTGATTAGTCAGGTGGTCTCCTGAAAGAGTATAAGTGTCTGTGAGGTTTTGTATTTATCACGAGAATGGAAAACTTGATAGTCTGAAATGCAAGGTTGTCTCCTAAACAAGGTAATTTCATTGACAGTATTCAATGTATTGAAACAAAAAAACATTGGTTTTTGGAATAACATTTTGATTGAGAGATGCCTCGCATGATTGAAAATGATCGTTTACCTGCTATTGGGATGCTGGAAGTTGGAATGTCTCAAAGCAATGTGGCAAGGCAGTTTGGAGTTCATATTAACACTGTAAATGCTTTCTGGAGACAATATCAGTGAACTGGCATCATTCGGGACTGCCCACGATCAGGACGCCTGCGTGTGACACCACGTCGGCAAGATACATATATATGGACGTCACATTTGCGTAATTGATTCCAATTGGCTTCTTTGACCGCTAGAAGCATCCCTGGGCATCGACGGATAAGTCCTCCTACCGTAAGGAACAGATTGCGAGAGGCCAACATCCGTCCTCAACGTCCTGCTATCCATCCTGCTCTGCCCTGGCATCACCGAGTTGTGAGATTAGCGTGGTGTAGGAGGCATCGTCATTTCAATAACAGAGATTTAAGGGATGATCTGTTTACAGACAGGTCGAGATTTCATCTCGACAGTAGTGACGGTCGTGTTCGGGCTTACCGCCATGCCAGAGAATGTTACATTGATGCCTGCATTATTCAGCGCCGCCAATTCGACGGAGGGAGCATTATGGTCTGGGATGGAATTACAACACATGGAAGGACCCTTTTGGTGATAGTGGAGGGCAATTTAACCGGCGTACGCTACCGTGACAAGATTGTACATCAACACGTCATTCTATTCATTCAAAACAGCCAGCGTAACGTCATTCTGCAGCAAGACAACACACAACCACACGCATTGTTAGTGACTATCTACAGCAGCAAAACGTGAATGTGAAACCCTGGTCCGCGATGTCACCAGATAGAACATGTTTGGGATGAAATGTATCCATGCATTAACTCACTGACCCCTGTAGCCACATTTGGTCTCGTCCTTTTCAAAGAATGGTAAAGTCCACTGTCAGAATTTAGGAATGTATGATTTTGAATCTAAATACTTGAAAATTTTCACATGCAATATTAACTTGTTCACTCCTGAATTATGAAAGTAGACCACGCTATCTATTGAATTAGATGAGTCTAAATGTAACTTCAGGGGTTAAATATCTTCCTCCTTTGCTAACCTTGTATTATGGTCACAACTCCACAGATGACAATCATTGCGAGGCCAATCAGTTTAGTACTTGATAAGAAAGTCTGTACTTTGGTCACATATTTCATATATATGCAATTTACTGCTACAAAAGTTACTGTAAAATGAAAGAAATTGAAAAAAGCATATGAAGCATAAAACACATTTTTATATATTAAATACTTAAAAGGAAATTATTAATATTATAATTTGTTAATAAGACATTTGAACTTGTGTCAAGATTTCTCTCTCTCTCTCTCTCTCTCTCTCTCTCTCTCTCTCTCTCTCTTCTCTCTCTCTTGCTTGAGAGAGAGATCACCATCAAAAAGAGAATGTTTCCAAGCTTAATTGGTTGTTTGGATGTAGTTTTCTAATTTGTTATTTCAAAGATTAACAATTTAACCCATTCCTACCATAAACTCCTTTGGGCTAGCCCATGTATGATGTCATTAATTTTTGGTAGATTCTATTATTGTTCAGGGGTAGATGTGTAAAACAGAAAATAAAACTTAGATGTCACAATTTTGGGATTTCCCATATAGGTATTTTTCATCACAAAAACTTCACTTCCTGTTTAAATAAACAAATCTTTAATCTCAAATTCAGAAAATGTAACAAAATATATAATCAAAGTATGTTGAATTCTTTGTTTTTTTATAAATGATTAAAATTCTATTGAAATGTGACAAGAAATGGCTTTAGAATATTTTTTTTTAATGTGGATTTATATGAACATGATGAAATATATAATATATATATATAGCTTTATGTACACATGTGTGTGTGTGTTTGTGTGTTTTAATGAATATTACACCTGGATAAACAATGCACAAATCTGATGCAAGTATGCATCCATGCATAAATACATGGTCAATCATCATAATTCATATTGAAAAAAATGTTATTTACACTTACTCAAAATCCAGCCTGCCAAGATTTTGACTCCTGTTTCATCTGGCTTACAGTGATAAAAGGGCTGCAGAATATATAGGGCGGCAGCATACGACACATAAGCCCAGAATGGTCCCTGTATTAGCCACAAGTAACCCCATAAGACCATGAAGGCTGGTAGAGGTCCGAAGACATTAAAAGCGTAAGAGTACGGTCCGCCAGCTTTTGGGAATATAGTCGCAAGTTCCACATAACACATACACACTCCTATGTTGATAACCCCGCCTATCAGCCAAACTATTAAATACAAACCAATCGATCTTGATGTTCCAAAAATTGTTGTAGGGGATATAAATATAGATATGTGGCCAGTAACTGCAACTAAAATCGCAACACTGTGCAACAAATTTATCGTCTTCTTCATTCGCACATGTTGCGTTTCAATAATAACATCTGTCTTAGTTTCGGTTTCTGATCCCAGTCCGTCCGACATCGTTCTTGATGTTTCAAAGCCGTTCAGCTTCAGTAGCCCTTAGCCTTTCTCCTTAGGCTTTGGCTATGTTTACATTGTAACACAACTGATGGAATATCTTTCGCAGATCTCTGTACCTTGCACCACTGCGTATGAAAGAAAAGCTTTGTAACCCAGAGCTGTCAAGGACATATTTTAAATACATATGAATTACGTATGTCATAGGTATTACCTCCCGGGTACCGACATTTGAATAAACCTTTTTGTATTAAAGAACAATAAAATTCTAAATAGGAAATTGTATTGCGAATTGTAATTTACAAAATTAATACGGATTAGACAAATTTCAGGATGAAAAAAAAAATTCACGAAACTAGATTCTTTGAGAATTGACCATGCAAACTTACTTTTGTCATACTGTTGTTGACCTACATATGTAAACATCAACATATAAATATATGTATACTTATGAATCCCATCAACTGTGGTGCTTTGTTGTTAAAAATAGCAATTGATGTCAGCAAAGATGTATGTGCTGTTATATAGAGGTCAGTTTTATCAGTAGTTCTGAACTCATTTCGCCTCTTGTAGTGCTTTACAGGTCAGGAGAAAGTACTGTGTGTAAACTTTCTTCTCCTCTTTCTCATCATCATCATCATCATCATCATTATTATTAGCGGTGTATATAGCTATATATATATCGCTGTTATTATTATTTTCAGCAATATATAGATGTCATCTTAAATTGCTGTTATCATTATTCCTTTCTCTATTAAATTACTAACTTGTTTTCTAATCTGTGTCATAACACACTTCAGTGATGTTGTGTGTGTGTGTGTGTACAATTTAATTTCGTTCAGTACGTTTTTATGTGCAAGAGGTACATCGTTACTAGAGCATAACATATTTAAACAACTACCTGTAACTATTCATCTTCTGGTGATCTTAGTTTTAATAGTCTGGTTAAACCGGGTAAAGATAATTAGCTTACCTGCAAACGTCACCAAGTTTAAACTTGAACTTCAAATAAACGTGAAATCCAATACTATGAACACATAAGAATGTCGTGTTGTTTCATAAGCTAACACGTATCATATAAAATATCGTTTTAAATACAAGCTCATTCAAAATATTTAATTTCAACCAATCTTTATTCTTTTTTCACTATCATAGAATGATAAATATTCTTTTTAATTGCATAGGTTAAACCAAGAATTCCTGTTAATTGCATAAAATATTCCCCAAAATGGGTAAAATGTACTGATTACAGTAAAAAGTTATATGTGGAAATACTATTTTGATAGAAATGGGAACATATCAAACTACGTTCTATGAAAGTTAGTTTTTATCTCATAGTAACGACTCTTCATTTCCTAATTACGATTTTATCTCGTAATTACAACTTGAAATCTTGTAATTACGACTTTCTCTAGTGATTACGATTTTTTACGTCGTAATAACGACTCTTTATCTAGTAATTACAACTTTTTATATCTCTTAATTACGACTTTATCTAGTGATTTACGATTTTCTCACATCGTAATAACGACTACTTTTATATTATAAAATTAACAAAAATGCATTATAAACTCGAAAATTAATGAGACAATGTCTTTATGATAAAAAGACAGGTAGATTTTACATAATTTCTTTAAAGTTTATTTCAGATAATACACTGAATCATTATTCCCACAGCACCTTGAATAACAGATGTAATTCTGCATGTCAAAATGAATGTTGCTAATTAGTTCGTAATAGGAATGAATGTTGCTACATAGTTCGTTATAAGAATAATTGTTGCCACATATTTCGTAATACGAATGGATGTTGCTATATCTTAAACAACGAACATCATTCCTCGTAATAAAAATGTATGATGCTACATCTCCCGGCAAAGGAATTAATGTAGCTACACATGACACGACTGGATGTATCTATGTATCTCATAACAAGAAGGAATGTTGCTACATCTCCCGTCAAAGGAATTAATGTAGCAACACATGACACGACTGGATGTATCTATGTATCTCATAACAAGAATAAATGTTGCTACATTTCCCGTCAAAGGAATTAATGTAGCTACACATGACACGACTGGATGTGTGTATGTATCTCGTAACACGAATGAATGTTGCTACATCTCCCGTCAAAGGAATTAATGTAACAACATATGACACGACTGGATGTATCTATGTATCTCATAAGAAGAATGAATGTTGCTTCATCTCCCGTAATAAATACCATTTCGCGTAATAAGAATGAATGATACTACATTTTTTCGTAGTAAGAATAGATGATGTTGCATATCTTATCATAAGAATGAATGATGCAGTGAATGAATGATACTACATCTCTTATTATAAGAATGGATGATGCTGCATCTGTTATTACAAGTATGAATGGTGCTACATCTCTTTTTATAAGAATGAATGACGCTACATCTCACATGATAAGAATGAATAATACTGCATCTCTTATTATAAGAATATGAATGACGTTACATCTCCCACGATAAGAATTAATAATACTGCATCTCTTATTATAAGAACGATGCTGAATCTCCCTTGATAATAATAAATGATGCTGCATCTCTTACGATAATAATGAATGTTTCTGCATCTCTCGCAATGTTGTATCACCTTTTCTTATCTATAGAAACCTGACATAAGAACTGACACTCGATGTATTTTCTTTGAAAGGTTTCCAAAGTCTCACCTGCTTCGAATTTGAACCTGGAAAGTCCTGCTTGCGAGATGAACGCTCCACCACTATATCATCAACTTAACTGTCAAAGTGTCCGAATTATTAACCGAATTTGTACAGAGGACGTTCCCATAACAGCTTCACGTAACTTTTTCACATTTTGTATAATGTTCCGACAACACAATAACTAAATTGTCTAATATAACGATAACTCTGAACAAGCTTACTCCTGACCACACATAACGGATAAAGTGCTATTTGATATGCAAACTATTAAGCAAACTGACCCAAGATACGTGTGCATGTCTAAATTCCAATTAGCAAAATTTATAGTAACCTACCAAGTAACAGAGGTATCTCGTGCCACTTGTATTAAGTGTAAATACGATCACTTTGTCAGTGGTTTAACTTAGCCCTCTCATAGAATTTTATAACATTCACAAGTTTGCGCGAAAATAAATTGCTTAACCTACACGCGACATTATCCGAATATACAAAGGTTCAACGAAGTAGCACGCATCTTGCAGTCATAATGCTTTGTACAAAGAAAGGTAATATTTCTTTGTTCCCAGTTTAGTATTTCATTTCATTCATTCGTGTAGTAAGATTAACACCGTCCACCGAGATATACATCAACAATTTTGAGTGTCTGGTTACATGAACTGTTGAAATTAGCACATCAGCTGAGTGACATCCGTCACTACTGTAGCACATAGGAGTACATCTAGAAATCTATATTATTATTTTTTCAAGTTCTTTTTTAAAATAGAAGAAAATTAATTTTATATTGACAAAGTAAAAATTTTTCCTTTACGATTTCTATCAACTGGTTAAATCCTGTAAATTTGATATGCCTATCGCTAATTTTTTTTGCTGACGCTTTACAAAGCGTGCATAAGCATGGTTTGTGTCATAACACTGGTATTATAAACGCATGTTCCTGTCGGATAATGTTTTTCTGAACTCTCAATATGTATTGTACATGATGTAATGTTTTATTATATTGATTAAAACATCAATAGCAATCAATGCATGGTTACAAAAATAACTTAAGAGTTAAACTGGAGGGCTGACTCCAAAGTGTAATCTTCATAAAGTAACATGATTTGTTTAAAAAAATAATGCATAAAAGTGAGTGACATTTGGCCAAGAAATATGATATTTCGGTTCACTTTGTTTCCTTGTATCTTTCAATTCATTACATAAAGATTTTATATCTTTAAATATGTACAGACTCCAGGCCTTTTTTGGAGCCCCTATGTGTTCTAGAACCTTTTAATTTGTAAATATTTGGCAGGTTCCATAAACTGAAAATCATTAGATCATTGGTTCATATGAAGAAACTTTTGAAAGAAGTATCGATTTTTTTGTCCTTTTTAGCCCCTTTTGGAACCCTTTGGGATCTAACCCCCTTTCCAATTGCAAACTCTATGCGGATTCATATGCGAATACTTCCTGCCAAGTTTGATTAAAATTGACTGACTGGTTCTTTAGAAAATGTTGAAAATGTATCAAATTTGACAAACAAACTGTATTTTCTGTGTCCTTTTATGCCTGGGATCTTGACCTTTGACCCATAACCCTGAAATATTGTCAGAATAATTCTCAGATAAATCCTAACAACATCCCTATATATTTTTGTATACAAAAGTCAAACAGTTTTGGGTTATTAAGCCATATCTAGAAAACTGTTTCCTACGTTACAGAGTCGCCCCTAGTGGCTCGTTTATTAGAAAATTTCGTTTTCATTCTTTGTAGATATCACCTGAACAATTGAAAGTCATCTGATCATTGGGTCATGTGAAGAAGGTTTTTAAAGCGATATTTAAGTTTTTGGTCCCTTTTGCCCCATTTAAGGACCCTATTGGTCCCAAGTTCTTTACAGTCACAATATTTATGCAATTTTACATGGAAATACTTCCTGCCAAGGTTGGTAAAAATTGACCCAATGGTTCTTGAGAAGAAATAGAAAATGTATAAAAGTTAACAACTTCGACGTCAGAAGAAAACACGATCGCAATAGATTACCTTGGGCCTTAGGCAGATATTTATGCTCATGAAATGTGATGCTTTGAAGAACCGACTGAAGACAGGGTTCTGTCCTCAAGCACATGCGCACAGCTTGGGTGCCCAGGAGTATCTTGTCTTTAAATGTCATGAATTGTTTCTCTTTCTAAACGAAATGAATTTAACATCCATTGAATTTTGCATCCACACTTGGTTTACACCAAACGTTACAGTATAAAACATCTCAGATACCAAAGTATAAATCTTTAGGATGTACAGGATATAGATACAAATCTGGTTGAAATAAACAAACACGGACCTCTGGAAATCAAGAGGTGGGATCAGGTGCCATGGAGAAGTAAGCATCCCCTGTCGACCGGTCACACCCGCCGTGAGTACACAGTCAAGTCCAAATGAAATACGTGAGGAACGAACCCTCGTCACAATTCGTACAGACGTCACAACAACCACAAACGAAAAAGCAATTCAACATTTCACCTAGTGAAACAGAGTAATCGCAAACAAGACTATTATACCGACCGTAAAATTTGCGGAACATTGACATCAAACGCGGTTTTCGATATCCCGGTGTCAATAATTTGTCAGTGAGTAGTTTACATCTGTATATGAAATGTTCATATGTTGAACATGCCCTGTATATCGGATCATTTGTGAAATATAAACTCCATATGCGGGTGACTGTGGGATGTTACTAATTAAATGTGGGAAATTTACGATGGGGAAGCCGAAATCGTCGCGTTTGTCATATTACTTAGTTGCCAATTCCCCGTCTGTGTCTATAGTAAGAAAAATGTTTAAGTATGAAGCGTGTGTGCTTGATTCTGTTGTATCTTTTCGCTGGGATTTATCGCACTGACATATGTATGAACATTGTTATCGTTAATCGACAAAACGTCGTCGATATATTTAAATGTCAAATTAAAAGACACCGCTAGCCTTTTACAGCTTTAGAATACATTTGCATCTGCACGCATCTTTCTTTATGATTGTCACCTTGTATATGTACCATGTACTTTTAAATCACGAAACCTTTTCAAAGAGTCTTAAAATACATTAACGCTTTCGTGTGTCCTTGTTTGATATCGTGGTCAACGTACCGAACCAGGATCGGCAACCATGACACCCTTACAAAAATCTCAGGATAAACTTACATTTTGTATATCCTTGTTTGACAATATAGTAATCGACCTGAACCCGGATTTCAAAGTGGGAATCCGTTCCAAAAAGTCCCTTTTATATAAGCTGTCAGCTTTTGTTTCCCGATCCTATTAATCTATAAATCTTTATGTGTTACGATTACTTGTAAAAAAAATTGTGAGAAAATAAACTATGTTTAAACTAAAAAGTTCCTTTAGTTCATGTATCATATTAATTAAAACACTGATAATCATAAAGTATACATCTATCCTCGTGAATGTGAAAAAGTTCAACATAATGTCAGTTTAAAATAACATAATAACACAACATTAGTTGAATGCGTTGTAATAGCATTATCACCGAGATAGATTAGTATTTCTACTTACGAATCTGAATTCAATTTTGCCATTCACAGTTCAGTTGCATACCGCCTAGTAAATTCAAAAAACTTGAAACATGACATCTAAATCAATACTAAAGTTATGTAGTTTGGGTAATAATGCCCTGTGCGCACAATGAATTATTTATAGAAAAAGAAATATTTAGTTGAACGATAGGTATATAAACGTGTGTATACCAACAGGAACACTAACGATAAATTAAACAAGCAATACATCAAATTCTCATTACGATTTCTTTTCACGTTAAAATTCATGTAGTTCCGTGATTCGCTTTCATGAACATTCAAACAACGATATAAAGATGATTTTATAATGTATTTTTAGATAAATCAACATGGTGTTCTTTTTCTGTTTGAAACACCGTGCACATGTATTACCTTTACTTCACCAAACACCAAAACGTGTCAGATGTTTGATTAAAGCTATGGCCGTATGTCTCACACATTTTTTTTTCGCCCAAAAGACCATCAATGTTAACTTTTAAAGCCGAGAATGCGGAGAAAATTTCACTAATATGGGTCTGAATTGATCGTCATATAAATCCTGAACGTTTTGCGTGCAATACCAACGCTCTATCATCGAGTCGAGTCAACACGCGCAATTACTGCCATACAGGAATAGTTCATTCAATTAAGTACGACAGGAACTATTCAATTTTATAAACCGCGATGTAGTATAATAATTACTGATATCCAAGTGAAACTAATTTTTTATTGAATGCTCAGATGATGATGATGATGATGATGATGATAATGACGACGACGACGATAACGACGACGGTGATGATGATGATGATGATAATGATAATGGTGATGATGACGATGAAGATGAAGATGAAAACTATAAATGCTAGAATTTGAATTTGAATTTTTCATAGTGTTTTACGCCACACTCAACGATTTTCAGTTATATGGTGGCGGTCAGTTTTTGATAGTGGGGGAGAGAACCCGGTTATAATGTACCCGGGAAGAGACCACTGGCCTTAGGTTCCAGCGGTGTTCGAACCTGCGCTGAATAAATGCTAGACATATCAGATATAACTGCCCAGACTTCGAACCATCTGCTGGTTAAAATTATGTACCCTTCAGATATTAAGAATTGTAATAGTCTCATTAATCATATCAGAAATTATTTTTAAATTAGAGTAGCAGTTTGACAGTGCTGTTTACACTATTTACTTAACATTCATATAACCAACTGTTCTTACAATGCCCATTGTACATAAAAAAACATTTCATAAAACACACACACAGATAGATAAAATTGTATTAGACCTTGATATATATATATATAAGTATTTCTGTTACAAATAATTGATATTGTGCGAAACATGGAATATCTTCTATAATCAGATCTATAATTGTCTAACAGTAGGTAAATCTATATTTTATCAAATTCGTTCAATATTCTCGTGGTATATCAGATTACGTCGTAACAAAATTTCCGAAAAAAGTTATTTTAACTTTAGTGCAGAAATATAGTGTATACACTTTTGGGGTTTAATATCCAAAATGTTATAAGAAAAATACACTTTTTGTGTAACGCTTACCACTCCTCCTCGCCTTTACTCGATAAATCCTCCCCGCATTTACTCGAAAATCGAAAGTGCTCAAATGGTAAAATGGATACAAGTAGTTAGTAATTGGCTGTTGAACTGTTGACACCGCGGAGATGATTAGCATACCAATTAACTTAAGTATAGTCTTTGGGTCTTTGTATGTCGACATAATGGAATGCTATCTCAGATATAAGCTGTATAGGATAAAGCAGGATGATAAACAAGAACACAAAGATAATGGATTTTTGTTGGTCATTATTTTCATGGTATAAGAGACAACAGATACAACTGGATTAAAGAAAAGTTCTGATTAGTACAAAGTTATTACTGTCTACGATCCTGGACAACCTAAAGATTTACACTTTGGTGTTTGGTATTTTTATATTCTCTCGATAAATATTCAATACATGTATTTAGAATTTTTGTAACACTTGTTTATTTCCTCTCTTGCGTTATATTGATACATGATTTCTGCATGAACTATTGTAATTACACTTATTGTTCAAAGATAAATTTTACTTACATAATGATGTTTTAAAATTAAATCAATAATAAAGATCTACACGTGTTTATGCGTTACATTAAATTTTACGATTCGGGGAACAGAAAACTTTACACATCTAGATATGTTGTCTAGATTGTTTTAGATAGTTTTCAACTCCCTGGATTGTAAAACTTTAATTTAACATTTGTCTGTCTTTTAAAACATTTATTTTGACATTGTACTTTAAATATACTGTATACTGGATATTTTCGCCCATTTATATTTTCGCTACTTTATGACAGAAAACATATTCACTCCGTCTTAAATTCGCCATAACCCTTTCACTCCTAAATATCAAGATGGTATGCTCTTTTCTATTGTTTAGACCAGTTTATTATGGTCTGAAGGGTTGAAAGAGTTAAATCAACATAGTCTCATGGATGGCGCCTGTCCGTGCTTCAATTTTAAGCATGAAAATTTCGTTTTCGTTTTAAATTCCACAAATATAAGGGCGAAAATGGTGACGATTAAACGGGAGGGAAGATTTCCAGGTATACAGTAACATGGATTATTCTTCCTGTCATTTACACCTTAGTTATAAAAAAAATGAAGAACCGTACTTCCTTTGACCGTTGGAACCGAAATTTTTACACGCTGCTCCTGTAAAATATTTTAAATAGGGTTGGGTTTTTTTTGTGTGAGACACAAATATTTATACACGTAATTCAACAAATTTGACTCGCAAACTCGTGGTACGATACAGTACACATTATCAAATGCATGTACATATATATTTAATATGAAATTGCAACGCAATATTTAAAGTAGATATATTGATGTGTTAAATTTTACAATAAAATCATATTTTATTTGAAAGCATCACTAACATTTGAAACTATGATATACACATCCTTTCAGAAAAAAAAATAATAAACGTAATAGAAACATCGCAGTGAGCAATTAGTTTTGACAAATCAATAAAATGCAATATATACTCACTTTACACTAAATTATTAACCCGTCACAAACCTACCTCCTAATTATAGTCTTCGCATCAACATGTATTCCAAGACATAATCCTTAACGAAATCATAAGCACAGCAAATACGATGTGTGACAGTCCTAATGTAATATTCTTTATACACATAAAATTTGTTACCAAATGGATTTTTTGAATTTTGAAAGGTGGTTTACGTCGCACTCACCAATTTTTCAATTATATGTGGTGGCGGTCAGCTTTTGGTGGTGGAGGAGATAACCCGGTTACAATGCACCCTCAAAGATAACCATCAGCATTCCGCAAGTAAACTGGCAAACTTTCTCACAAAAATCAGCTTAGGTTCCAGCGGGACTCGAACTTGTGCTGACAGGAAGTGATAGATTTCATTGTTCAAAGCGCGTTACCAAATGAAGTTCATAAAACGATGTATAAACAGTGGATATTACACAAATACGGATATCGGGAAAATCGAGATGAGGGATCAAGTATCAAGGAGGAGTAAGAATTCCCTTGATAACCGGTCACAGTCTACAGTTAAATCTATATTAAACAGAAGGTACTAGTATAAAATAAAATCACAACAGATTTAGAAGATTAAACGATAACAATCAAACGACTTAAAATTTATTATGACAAACAAGGTCGACCATTAAAATCAGCGACTTCATATGAATACATATAACAAAATTTCACTCTTGTCCAGGACAAAGGTAATTCTTTCTTATCTTATTTGTTTATGATGTCATTGATTAACTGAGTGTACAAATTGTTTAAAAGATTCCCCACTTAATGCACTGACTTCCTTCCTTGTATCAAAGCAATAGAATATCATAATTTTAATTCGATGATGATGATGACAATGATGATAATGATAATGATGATGATGACTATCTTGATGATTATTATTATTTTGTTTGAATTTAAAATCTTGGAGAGAATGACTGGAGTTCAATGGAATCCCCATGGCACCTAATCTGTTACAAATCGTGTAATATATACGAGGTTCAAATCATGCAGTAAGATTTGTCCCGATTAAACAAGTCCAAGTCCACAGTCTGCAAGACTGTCTGCACCCACAATATAGGAGTCTTTATTAACTAATTATCACTAAGGCCTATATCTGGACTATAGGCCAGGTGTATTGGTGTATTGTAAGAATACGATGATGTAGAATCGGTACATCTAAAAATAGGTTTACAATAAGGTAATAAATATTATAATTATAATACAAAAGTTATATCTTTGAAAAAATAGGTCAACGTAGGGATACACCAACATAGTTTCTGGTCAATATCTTCTTTATTGTGTGGATTCTCTCTAACAAACTTCATTTTTCAGTCTATATTTAGAGGCAAAAAACATGTAGGAATGTCAGCGATGAATGGGGCATTACAACATTATACATGACTGTCCGGGAAAGGTCAAATTGCCAAAAGTGCCAAAGGATTGTACATTTGTATATACATGTATATTGTAGATGTTGAACAATGAATTTAATGTGTTACATCTTATCTATTGCTTTTGTCTGAAATATCCGAAATGTTCTACTGTCTGAAATACTGTATAGTTGTTTAACTTCACGGTGAGAAATTTTCGCGTTTTTCTGAAAGGCACTTATTCACAGGTATTAAATTTCGCGTAAGATTAATTGCGAACTGTCTTTCTGATACTTCACAAGTTTAAAGTATTATATTCAGGGGTATTAATTTTCTGCGATATTTTCATTGACCGCGAATATAACGAAATTAAATCTCCCGTGAATAAAAGCAACTATACAGTATCCGAAATGTTCTACTGATCTCGAAGAATAGAATAAATCTAGAAAGTTATTTCAAATATATTTTTGTTTTGTTTTACTGGATTATATAATACCAAACAAATGCTCAAGACGATCGTTTCTGTCAATTACACTCCATCACCTCCAACACCTGACATCAATTCGGCCTCTGATAACCAAGCAAATATCTCGCGACAAGTAAGCGTTATGTCTGAAGGACTTTGAAATGTGAATAAAATGTGGATATATAAATCAATTTACACTCGGCTAAATATTCCTATCTACAGACATTTGATTATCCCTCGCGTAAAATCACAACATTCTACCTTTTACATTACCGTAAACTGCTGGTTTATCCCAAAACTCAAAACTTCCAAGGTTCATTCATTTCACCTCCTCAAATTGTGTTCATTTTCCTTTAACTAAAACGCAGTTGCTGTGTAAATTCGTTTTTATATGGGCATTAATGAGGAGTGGTTGACATATAATATATCTCGGCGACTTTTTATCAATCAATAATACCAATTTTCATACGTATGTAAATGTGATAAATCCCAACGAACTAGAAATTAAGGAATCTACAGCATCAAATACACACACGCTTCCTACTTGGACATTTTACTTATAATAGACAAAGACGGGAAATTAACAGCAAACCAGTACGGCAAATATAAAAATCTCAGATACCAAAGTATAAATCTTCAGGATGTCTAAGATACAATATACAAATCTGGTGAATATTGGACAAACACGGACCTCTAGAAATCTAGAGGTGGGATCAGGTGCCATCCCCTGTTAACCGACTACAAGCGCCGTGATACCCGAGTGCTGACAGATTTAAATATGCGAATAAGTAAAGATATATGTAAACATAAAAAATATTCCACACATACGAATCTCTGGAAAATCAAGACGTGGGACTAGATCATGTCATGGTGTATGGACACTTGTTTTTCCTATCTTGAGGTCATATATAATATTCAAAGCAGATAAAATCATCATCATCATCATCGTCGTCGTCGTCATCATAATCATGAAAATTTGGTGAGCACTAGACGTACACTGACCTCTGAAAATCCAGACGTGGGATCAAGAGTAAGTATCCCTTGTTGACTGGTCAAATTTAGATGCCTTGAGTTCACAGTCAAATTTAGATGCCTTGAGTTCACAGTCAAATTTAGATGAATTATGTGAGGAATGAATCCTTGTCACAACTGGTACAGACGACTCAACAACCGCTATCGAACAGGTAACTCAACATTTCATTTAGTGAAATATAATACAGTCGATTCCACTTATTTGCATACCTGATAATTGCATATTCCTGTTAATTGCATAAGAACTCAAAACACAAACCAGGTCCGTGTTTGTCCATTTTTTTACCAGATTTGTATCTATATCCTGGACATCCTATCTCTATTATGTTAAATTTTCCTTTTCATTGCGTAGGTTAAACAAAGAATCCGTGTTAATTGCATAAAATATTCCCCAAAATGGGGGGAAATGTACTGATTACAGTCAAAAGTTATGTGTGGAAATACTATTTTCATAGAAATACGAACATACCAAACTATGTTTTATGAATCTTTTGCTTTAATGACATTATTTTACCCAATTGCTTCATGAGAATCCATTACTAGTGTACCTAGGATGTTTTAATAGTATTATATATACAAAGTACAAAAGATCCCTACTCAAAACCATCAGAAAAAGACAACTACAATTTTTTGGGCACATAAACAGAGCTGTTCACTGGAATATACCCAAATATTATGTGGAAAGATTTTGTGGTACCAAAGGCAGAGGAAGACAATGTTTTCTTTGCAACGAGGAAAGAATTTCATCTTTGACATTTTGATGTATGCAATTGAAGACGATATCAAATGAAAAGACTAGATGCAAACAATGTCATTATATTCCTGATTGTAATTCCTGATTTGCAAAACTTTGACATTTTGGCACGTCCACTGATTGCAAACAATGTCATTATATCGATCGTAAGATTTGCAAAACGTTGACATCACGCCTGATTCCAGATATTCCTGTGACAACACGTTGACATCACGCCTGATTCCAGATATTCCTGTGACAACACGTTGACATCACGCCTGATTCCAGATATTCCTGTGACACCAACAATCACGCCTGATTCAGTTTCCTGTACTTGATTTCATTTGATATTCTGACTGTTGACATCAAGCCTGATTCCAGATGTGACTGTCAACAGGTTGACATCACGCTCTGATTCCTATTCATGGCACGTGGATTTCCAGGGGTCTGTTTTTCCACTGATCAAGGCCAGTTTATGAGATGATGATGACTGATCATGAGGTGGATTTCCAGAGGAGGTTTTTGATGATCATTAAATGCATTGAAGATATCGTATATTATTATGATGATCATTAATATTGAAATCACAGTATTATACCTCATTAATAAAACACAGTCAGGGATTGGTTCAGAGCCGCCACGTGTCAGGGAGACTACACTTCATGTCTCCTTCGCGTGCGTCATGTCTCCCTCATGCGAAAACCCTTGCAGCTTATTCGACAGTCTTTATTGATTCTGTATTTCGGTATAATAAACACTTTATTGCCCTGTTTGTAGGGAGACATGAGGATTTGTTTATCCGCGACAAGTCATATTGCCCCCCCCCCCTTTCCGGGCTTCACCCTCGGGAAATATGACTTACCTCGGGTAAACAAATCCCCATGTCTCCCTACAACAATGGCAATACATGTACATGTATATGATATAACTCGAAGTAGGAATCAAATGACTTGTGTTCATACTCCATGGCATCTAGTCCCATCTCTTGGTTTTCCTGTATGTGTGCATTTTTTTATGTTATATATATATATATATATTACTTCACATCTTCACATCTGTCAGCACTTAGGTATCTAATTTATTGTTACACTATGTTTGTACGTGTGTTATATAAAGTGTAAAAAGGTATAGTAAAATCCATATAACCTGGCGGGCGGAGTCTTGTGAACCCTTTCTTAATTACCTGGACGAATTTAAATTTAAGGTAAAACATTGAAATTACACTGGCCAGATTAATTGTTCCTTTTTCTTATCATACGTATGGTTATTCAGTTGGTAACAAGAAAAACTTGATGCAAAGCATCAATTCGCCGCCAAAGGTATTTCAAAGGAAGTATACATGTACATGTATATAAAACGTAATTTAGAAAAACATTTATGGAATAATTCAGAATTATTTTTTTTAAAACAAGTCCATATTCCAGTCTGTTTCGTTCATTGTTGGCTTAGCCGGCTAGAGTGGTTCGATCTTGTTTAACATGATAATTCTGACTTTATCCATTATTACACAAAACTCGTGTTAAAAGTAACATTTTATTATATGTAGACTTTGACATGTACTACATGTACTACAGTTTTTATGTCGAAATAAAAGTAAAAATGGTGTGCTTCAGTAATTAAGGTCTGTTTCGGTAAATCGTCCGACCCGTTTTCACTTTGTTGTTCTCCCAATCATCAATATTTCATACGACACATTTCGTTTTCGGTGTTATATTCAAACGAAATCATTTTAAATGATAAAAAACATTTTGTTCCAAATTTCCGTCGTCCACTAAACTTATATAATAGGATATCATGCTCTTATCAAAATCAAAAGCAATCACGTAATGATTGCTCCCATCATTTCGACTAATGTCTCCCACTTATCGTTATTTCATTTCTTATGTCTATGTCTCTACAAAAAATACGAATCGCGGTATTATACCTTAATTGCATTAAAAAAATTTAGATGCTGATTATTTATGAAACAAACCAACATCACTTTCATATCTGAAATTTAATAGCGTTTTTGCCTCAAATAAAATTACTACGTCATTACTTCCGCGTTCAAAGAAACTAACAGCTCCTTCCATATACTACTTCCTAACTTAATTTGAAATATATTCGCCGCCTCCTGGCGGCGAATAATAAAACACATTCCCGTAAATCCTGTCATAATCGAGTAGTGAGTAGACTCGATCGTATGATAGTCTAAGGTTTTACTCCACCAAGATACATTGTGGCGTGACAAGTTATTTTTTATATAAAAGTACCATACTTACAACCAGTAAGTGGTCAAAGAGAAGTCCATATATATTTATTAATCTGGTGAATATTGGACAAACACGGACCTTCGGAAATCCAGAGGTGGGATCAGGTGTTACGGAGAAGTGAATCAAAATCAAATAAAATGTCAGGAATAAATCCTCGTCACAATTGACACGTCGCGCATTTTTTTGACGTCACAATGCATTTTCAATGTTTGCCCGAGGTAAGATAGAGGTGTCCAGTATTAAGTATTTTCATTATCCAGATATATATAAATATATTCGATTCCACTAAATTGCACACCTGGTAATTGCAAATTCCTATTTATTGCATAAGAACTCAAAATACAAATCCATTCCCTATCTTTTATATGTGAAATATTCCTTTTAGTAGCGCAGTTAAACCAAGAATTCCTGTTAATTACATAAAATATTCCCCAAAATGGGGTAAATGTACTGATTACGGTAAAAAAAAAAACTTTAACAGAAATGAGAACATACCAAACTATGTTTTATGACACGTTTGCTTTTATGACTTTATTTTACCCTAATGCTTAATGATATTTCATTACTAGTGTACCTAGGATGTTTTAAACATGCATATGTCATGCTGTAAAATTTGAATTTACTGAGTGGGGTGTAAATACAAAATTTAAGTTATACACATATATAAATGAAAGGATTAAAATGGACATGAATCATCATTAATCACTAAAATACACTATTCCTGTTAATTACATATTCCTGTATATACATATGTATATATTGATCATTGTGTATATTCACACTGACTTTCTACATTACCTTCAAATTCTATGCTGGTACGACCAAAATCATAACAAGATTCAATGTTTCCACCGCCTCGTATTTTGTTGATTTTCTTCTAGTTACTAATCACGGTCGCGAACCAGTGCACATGCAGATGGTTTGTGTCTATTTCCATGAATTCATGAGATGTGTAACACGATTCATTACCTTTTTATGAAAATCTATGTGCAACAAATACAGGGTGTCTCCCAAAAATGTCCCTAATTCAAATGCTTATAACTTTGAACAGACACATGATAATTAAAACTCTGAACGTTCACTAGAGGAAGTTATATTTGACAATTTGTGATTAAATAAGCCTAAAACCTTTGATATCATCACAAATAACGTCATCAGGAGAAAAGTCAGAAATATTACAGTGGATAGATATGAATATGTAACCTGAAACTTCCTGGACAAGTTACGGATAATGGTAGAAATTAAGGGTGGACACTAGGAACAAAATTCCCAAACTGTTAGTTGCTCAGGTGAATAATATTTGATGTGTTTGATTTAAAAGTTGTATACTAACAAAATTGTACAGAGACACTCTTTAATCCCTCAGGTATATCCCTTGTGTAACTTGTAACACAGTCAATCGAACGGTTATTTGAAATGCCCTATACTTACCTTAGCCTTAAGTGGTCGACTATATCTTGTGTGTTCATCGCAATCGTCAAACCATCGTTACAATGAATATTCTATATTCACAATATCATCAATTTGATCGCAAACCAACTTTGCATCACTGGTGGTGAAAAGATCTTTTAAAACATGTTGAAGACACGTCATGAACAAGAACAGGATATTTTGCTTGATTGATGAATTGCCTGTTCGACAGCAGTTGTTGAGACGTCTGTACCAATATTGACGAGAATTAATTTTCCTCGTCTCACGAATTTCATTTGGATTTGACTGGACTCACGACGGGTTATATAAAATTCTCCGATTTTACCCAAAGGTTCCACGGAAATTAACGGCGGGTGTGAACGGTCAACAGGGGAAGCTTACTCCTGCTTGGCACCTCTTGATTTCCAGAGGTTCGTGTTTGTCGATTTTTTACCAGATTTGTATCTATATCCTGAAAATCCTAAAGATTTATACTTAAGTATCCGAGATTTTTTTTATATTTCATGCCCGTGCCCCGTGTTTGAAAAATGCGGAATGCTCAGTGGGATATTTTAATTTCATTTTCAACGACGGCGGAAGTGACCGGTCAACAGGGGATACTGAATCCTCAGTGGTACCTGATCCCACCTCTAGATTTCCAGAGGTCCGTCTTTTTCCAATATTCACCAGTTTTGTATATTGTATCCTGGGCATCCTTGAAATTAATACTTTGGTATCCGCGATTTTCATATTTTAAAACCCTGTGTAATATACTACGTCTTTTAAATGTTTTAACATCAAATTTAAATTTTGACTGTACACACTATTTCTGAATGAAAACCTTAAGTCTGAGCAAAAATGTGCACTAAACATGCCAAGCAAATAAGATTTCAATGTTAGTTTAAGTTATTGATATCATCTATGTAAACGTAATGGAAAATTTAACACCTAAATAAATTACACGACAAACTTGAGAATTTCGACTTTCCTATCGCAATTATTTCCACATTAAGTATCGGTAGTAATTTGTTTTTATTGTCTGTATATGGTGAACACCTTTAATTCTGAAAAAAACTAAAAGTCACATGCAAACCAAATCAAATCCCAATGTTAATTGAAGTTAAGAATATTCTTGAAATTAACGTAACTGCAAAATGACAATTTAACTATACGATAATATAAAACATTTCAGATACCAAAGTATAAATCTGTAGGGTGTCCAGGACACAGATACAAATCCGGCAAAAATGGACAAACGCGGACCTCTGGAAACTAAGAGGTGGGATCAGGTGCTATGGCGGAGTAAGTATCCCCTGTCGACCGGTCAAACCCGCCGTGAGTCCACAGTCAAATCCAAATGAAATACGTGAGGAACGAACCCTCGTCACAATTGGTACAGACGTCTCAACAACCGCCAAAGAAAAGACAACTCAATATTTCTCCCAGTGAAACAGAGTATTCGCAAACAAGACTATTATACCGACCGTAAAATTTGCGGAACCTTTGACATCAAACGCGGTTTTCGATATCCCGGTGTCAATAATTTGTCAGTGAGTAGTTTACATCTGTATATGAAATGTTAATATGTTGATCACGCACTGGCACATCTGATCATTTGTAAAATATAAACTTTATATGCGGGTGACTGTGGGATATTACTACTTAAATGTGGAAAATTTACGATGGGAAAGCCGAAATTGTCGCGTTTGTCGTATATCTTAGTCGCCAATTTCCCGTCTGTGTCTATATTAAGTAAAATGTCTAAGTATGAAGCGTGTGTGCTTGATTCTGTTGTATCTTTAATTTCTAGTTCGCTGGGATATTTCGCATTGACATATGTATGAAAATTGTCATTATTAATTGACAAAACGTCGTCGATATATCTAAATGTGAAATTAAAGGACACTGCTAGCTTTTTCTTCTTTTGATTCAGCATTTTCTGAATGAAATCTGCTTCGTATGAATAAAGGAAAAAGTCGGCCAATAAAGGGGCGCAATTGGTTCCCAATAGGAATGCCGACAGTTTGTTGAAAGACCACGACTCCGAACATTACAAATATATTGTCTATTAGAAATTCCAGCATGTATTTTCAACTTCAGTGTATTTATGTGTAGAATTCAGAGTGTTTGACAGCAAGTATTTAATAATCAACTTCACTGATATTTAAATTTGTAGAATTTGGTGAAAACACTATGTTGTTATGATGCTAAAAAGCCTTTCTTTTAATTTTTTATGAGAATAGTTGTGCAATGAGAAGAGAATCGTATGTCTTGAGAAATTTGAGAAAAATTGTGTGGGTTCAAATTTTTAAAAGTGAAAAGTATCCTTTTCTGATTTGTTTGGAATAAGACTGTTTTGCTGAAGGATCTTAACGGTGTCAATATTTGAAGGAGTAAAGATAACGGTGTGTATTTGCTGGATCCTGGATTACCTCTGCATATATCGTGTTAAAAGTTTAGCTCAGAATTTGTTAAACCCTAGCTCTTCTAATAAACAATTATAGTAATGTACCTTGCAAATAAAAACCATATTATTCGAGGGTTTGTTTGCTGGGACCAGTACATATTGGTTATGCATTCTATCCAGTTCAGTTATTACTTCTAGATAACTAAATACAAGGGATAACGTGTTTTCGTAGTTCCTTTAAGTTTTCGAATACGAGATTTTATCAACCATCGTGCAGCTTTTAGCCTTTCAGACAAAGTGTCTGGTTCCACGTCTTCATGTTTGGCCCATCGTTTGGCCAATCTTCGACAGAATTCATAACTAAACTGAAATTCTGACGCCAATTAAAGGAACGGGCTTCGCGGTATTTAGGACCTCTTAGAATAAGATTTTTTAGGTTTTCATTTTCAACAATAGAAACGTCGCCGGTGATGACATGCCCGATAGGATTATATCTGAAGGGAGATGATGCACATGGACATGTGACGGTGTTGTGTAGAAGATGGTTGATGTTTAGGCACTGTCATTTGTGTTGATTTCGGCTTTCCTCCTATTGCCATTATTTCGACATTTTAGTAGTAGTATCCCTTAGTCATCTGTATTTGTCTCCACTGTGATCCAATATACCAGAGCTTGTTTAACAAACTATCATTTAACTCATCAACCCCTGTGGTCACATTTAGACTCGCCCAAATCAAAACATAGCATGGTCTACTGTCTTAATTCAGGAGTGAACAAGTTCAAATTGCATTTAAAGTTATCATAAAATTTTTATTCTAAATCCCACAACCCTGAATTCTGACAGTGGACCTAACCATTCTTTGAAATGGGTAGGTTCAAATGTGACTTCAGGCGTTGATGAGTTAATATACAGAAATAAACTACTACAACAACTTTGCATTTGCAGGCAACTTTTCGTCAGTTCCACGGTCGATGAGATGACCATAAAACGTCTAGTTATCAGATAACCTACCTACACCGGTTGTGACTACTGGTGGTTGTTTACTACAAATTTTAGATTTCTGTTTGACACTCACAGCGAGTGTCACTAGACATGTTACTCAAGGACGCCAATCTAATTTAAAAACGATCTCTCATCGCTCCCGATTGCCGAGATGTCCCGTAATGGATCTAATGCAATCCACTATGGGGTCGGTCAGATGCGAATGAAGAGATTTTATAACGAAGAAACCGTCAGTCCGCATAATATCTTTGGTGATTTGATACTATCTAATATTAAGAAAAGAATTATCTACTTCCTGATCTTGTGTGTTCAGTGTTGTTTATGTAATGTTAAAATCTATTTGCCGTTTGATAAACTTTCAAGACAGCACATGTTCCATTTTAAGTCGTTGAAAATGACACATACGAGGTAATTCGCACATGTCCACATACAAGATTGCATTAGATCCTCAACGGCGCATATCACGGAACTAAAGCAATGAGAGATCTGCTTTAATTAGATAGACATGTCACCTGATCCCACCTGTTTTTTTTTTGCCATTTTGTAGTATTTTTCTTATTTGTATGTTTTCTTCTGCAATTCCTGACAGAAAACACTTCAGTTTCTGCATTTTCTTTTTTTTCTATACATTTTCTAATTCAGATTTGGTGGAATCTTATAGTTACAATAATCTATAATGATTGTTGATCTCGGGTTTATCAACGCCCAGCATAACTAGTCAAAGGTATATCAAAAAGTTAAATGATTTGGGGCAAATTATTTGACATAAAACTCGTTTCGGTTTCTGGTAATAATATTGTTTGAAACTAGTTTTGTTACTTTTGAAGTTACAGTAAATGACAGGTATGCATTTTCAAAATGACCGATATATTAGAAATTGCTGTGTATTCCAACTTAAACCAGGTTTTGACTAGCTTTTGTTTAATCTTAAAGTAAGACAAACATAATCTTATCTTTATATAACATATAGTTTCAAAACTTTATCAATAAAACAAAATATGTTACAGCAAGTTCTTCGTCCATCTCATTACTGCTGCGACTTTGCCACGAGCTTTGCATCATTTGAATTGCATGTAAACCACACACTACACCACCTCCAGAGGTAGTGTGGTCGGCTTCCTGAACGGGTTTGAAAGTGATAAATGAGAAAATCTAAACTGGCTTCAAACCAGTCTGGTGCAATATATGGGAGGTTTACCAAACTATTTATAAACCAGGGCCAGTTTATAGACAATGAATTCCCCCTGAGTAAGCTTAAGGAATTAAGAGATTTAGTGTGCATTAAGCACATCTACAAGTCAAAAAGACTCAATTCTAAAACTTGTCACCTGTTAGTGCATTCATGTAAGTAAAAAGACACCGAAAACAACCAAAGTTATATTTTTTTTAATTTTTAATAAATAAAAACAAAATTAAGTGTTTACATTTTTATTTAATAAAAACAAAATTAGGTATTTAAATTTTTAATAAATTAAAAACAAAATGAAGAAAATATAGCATGTATATTACCCTGAGTGTAAACTAACAATTTTCACATGTTCAACATTCATTCCAGCTTCATGGAAAATTATTAAATAAATTATGTAAAATTGTGAATCCAGATGATACAATAAAATTTGTCTTGAAAGACTAATGACATGAGAAACCACATGCTGAAATAAAAATAAAAATTCCTTCCACGGACCATCTATTTTCAAGTGCCATATCTCCGACAGATGAGATTCTATGATATATATACCCGTAAAATATTTCTAGTCATTTAACTTACTCAACCCTAAAAACACATTTGGACTGGTTCAAGTCATTGATTTACAGAAGAGTTCATTGTTTTAAGGTTGATGAGTTAAATCAAAATGAGGACATTTCATTTTAAAAATCTTGACTAAAACAACAAAATTTTCAATATACTTGTAATTTGTGTGCTTTTTCTAGCCTCTCTTTCCTTTGGACAAATTCATTCATAGTACTTGCAAGAAAGTCCCTCTCATTAGCATATGCAATTGCTTCGTCGCGCTTTCTGCTCCGATAACCGCGTAAGACTGCCGAATGCGGATTGTCTTTACTTTCGGGATTTGACGTCTTGTATTTGAATTCCATCCTGGTAATAACAGGAAGTAAAAGACCATTGGGCATCGTCACAAGGTCATTTCCTGATCGTCTATCAACATATTCTGGATGTTTCTTTCTAATGTCGACCACATCAGCTAATGATTGATCCCTTGCATCTTCCAAGTTTGTTATAATCCGATGTGGATACACAACACCTGAAAAATAATATTAGTGATGAAAACTGATTTTACGAAAGACAATATACGACATGGAAAAAAATTTGATCGAGGGTGAATGTAAGCAATCTCTTCATATGTATTCGAGATAAAAGTACACACAGGTTCAAATGGAAACTTGGCATTTTGCACTTTTCTTGTCACAAAACATAATGCAAATAACTGAAGTCGGAGTCTAATCCAGTTTTATGTGTTTTCAACTGCTTGTACAGGGCTCGTTGATAATACAGTATAATGTGTCTATTCCAAATTGCAATTCAAATATTTCGAAATAGACAGAGTTCAGATAGTAGAAGGGTTTTAGTTCAACAGAATACTCATAGATGTGTTCTATATTCCAATATGTGTATTGTTTTAAGACCCATATTATTTCATAGAACACTACGATGAGAATATGTACAATTTTATTTGCAAAGCAAAACTTTATTGTATACTTTCTGATGTATTTCAATTACAAATATTTTATGTCATATATCTCTATAAATGACCATATTAAACATGAAATGATCATGAGCTTGATCAATTGGAATACAAGGTGTCCAATTAAGTGATTCTGTGATTAGGTGACAAAATTTATTTTGTGTTCAGATTTCTCAATGGACAATATTCAGAATATATGATATGACTGTTTATACAAGAAATAGTTAAATATGTTGGGACCAAACTATTTGATCGGATTAAAGCAAATACGGAATACTCAAGATACGGATTTGACAGATTATACTGTCATATCAATTAGAAAGTACATGGATTCCAGAAGAAGTTCAAGTGACTTTTAATTAAGGATGCAATTGTTCCTGCACCATTAAAGTGCTTGCTAATTTAAAGAACTGCTTTTCTCACATTTTGGACTGGAAAATCAAATTACAGATTCCAACTTTCAACTATGACATCATTTCCTTTCGTCTGAAAAACCAACAAGGGAAAAGGTAGACAATACAAAAGCACTGGGAATATATCAAATCTACCTTGTGGGACATGATGTTATACAAGATCTGTATTCTCACAGGGACAGTGATAATTATTTCAGTAACCCCTAGGCTACCTGACTTGAAAAATCTAGATAAATAAGTACAAGTGTGATTGCCATTATGTGTGTGAGACAAAGAAATCTCAATCCCTTGCCAAGTGCTCTTTTTAAGGGTACAATTAAGAAGGACATTGGGATTGAACTTTTTTTGTCCTTCCTGCAACATGATGATAAATCATATCAATAAATCCTTTAAGTAAGACTTTACAATGCTCCATCATCATATTATACAAGGCATATTGAAAATATCTTACCATACAAGAGTCTATCACAAAAGTCGAAATTTGCAGAGCTTCAATTTTAGCAAAAATATGTTTCTATATTAGTGAAGATGATCCTGTATGAACTGCTTGCTTAATTCACTTGGGAAGATTTTTACTTTTTGATAGGCACAAAATACTGTAGAATCAGAAAATTTTGTGGGGTCAAAATTTCGTTGTTACAAAAATAGTAAAACAAATTTGTTGACACTAAATTTCGTTAATATAACACACATGTTAGGAAAATTGCAAATATTACTAGGTATACTTTATATAAAATTTCGTCATGGTTCTAATTTGGTTGATGAATGAAAACAATGAAAAGAATAAAATTAAATCCATAATGAAATTTTCTGATTCTACAGTATATACAAACAAACTTGCATTAAAGACCACCTCATTATTAAGGGCACCTGCCAATAAGGGCCATTCAAATATAAGCTTTGTTAACTACTTTATAATTATTTAACCTTTTTATAAAGGCCACCTGTCTATAATGGCTACTTTTGCTCATTTCCTTGAGTGGCCTTTATACACAAGTTGGATTGTATATTGTAAATGTTGATGGATCATTTACCAAATTACACCTGTCCTTTGGATTAGACAGTAAAAACAAAGGTCCTGTGTCACTGTAGGAGTCTGAACATTAAAGAACCCTCACTGTTCAATAGCTGTAAGTGCCGAGAATAAAATTTGAAGCTCTTCATCAGCATTTGGTGACATCTCCATATGAGTGAAAGGTTCTTGAGTGAGACTTTAAACAACAATACAACAACCAAAATACATACCAAGTTCAACTCTACATCTCTTGGCAATTGATGGCGGACATTTCCATGGCTGATGTATAAAATCGTTTGGCAGTTGAGCCAGCTCAGGACACCACTGTCTGACGAAAGCACCATCTGGGTCACAGGTCATTGCAGCATCAACAGGATGCATAACGAAATTCCATTGGTCTAAACCGCTCATGCCACCATTCTGCCACATCATGGCATTAATTGCTACATCAGCATCTAACAAAGTGTCCTGAAGTTGAAACAAGTGCACAAATAATTTGACATTCAATCTGAACTAATCAGACTGTGATCTGAACTATTTTTAAACATTTTACTCAATTAGGCAATTGCTACTGGAATTCTGGTTATCCATCATAAATAACTGGTTGCCCCCAATGAACAGTTATTTGATTCAATCGGGATGTCTTATTTGAAATCTTGTCGCCCAATCCCAACTTTTACTACCTCCACCTCCCAGGGACAAATGGGAAACCAGTAGCGTCAAGCCCTGTTGAATTCACAAGATTTTACGAATTGAATTTAATTTTAAACAGAAGTTGCAGTGTGTTTAGTGCATATATCTGTCACTATGAAGTTTCACTTTTAAAAATGACCTTCTAGAGAAATGTTTATTTTACCATTTCACAGCAGCAGTGTTCATCCCAGGGCTTAATAGCATCATGGTACCATGGCACTTAAGTTATGCTGTGGAGCTAATCAGTCCTCATAGAAGCTCTTATACAGTCAGTGGAACCTGTCTTGAGAAACCACCATTTCTGTGGTCTCACAAAACAGGTGTTCTCTCAAAAGATTTTCACAGATACAATCAAACTTGTCTATAACAGCCACTCAAGGGAACATGCAAAAGTGGCTATTATAGACAGGTTGCCTTCTTAAAGAGGTTTATTTATTATACAAAAAGTTAAAAAAGGTTATGTTCAAATGGCCTATATAAGCGGGTGCCCTTGAATATAGAGGTGGCCATTAATGCAAGTTTGACTGTATTAAACTAAATGGTTTTCAAAAGGTGGTCTCAAAAGACAGGTTCTACTGTAGAACTAATTTGTTCATATTTATATTGAACTGCTTTTGTTTTATATGAAAGTGTTAATATACTGCCTCTATTTTCTTTTACATGTAACTTCATAACTATTCAACAGTACTGTCTATGAAACCACACATCCTTAAAACAATTAATACATAAAGATGTAGGATAATCAGATGTGACCCAACTGGACACATTACACTAGAAATCTACACCCCACTTTCCATGGTTCTATTTGAAATTCCTGGGGAGAACACCAAGCAGTACTCTCTAAGCTGGTTTTATCATTCTCTTATTTATCAGTTCATATCATCTTTTTAATATGCCACAGTTAATAAGATCTACACTGAAAAATATTTGAACTCATCAACCCCTGAAAAACAATGGACTCTTCTGTAAATCAATGAATAAGACCAGTCCAACTTTGTCTTTAGGGGTAAATGGGTTCAGCATGCAATTATGTCATCTGGTTTTTACCTGAAACCATCTATATCCCTCTATCCAGTGTAGGTGTAAATAAGAGATCAGGAACGATGCCACCACATGTCGCATGTAGTTGTTCGTCCATCCGGTCAACCATAACTGCCGCATTGCAGCATCAACCAGAGGATAACCAGTACAGCCCTTTTGCCAGGCCTTCAAATGTGCCTTGTTCTTACTCCATCTCTGTTCCTATTAACAAACAAACAATAAAGGAATTCTGATTATCATCATTTGCAGAAGCAATTAAGTAAAATCAAAGCACCAAAAGTACTCAGATAGTCAGGACTGGAATGTGTAACTGTTGTTTTTTTTACATGATAACCCTGGAATTCAAACTACTTATCAGTTTTTTATCTTTCTTTAAAATCTTAATATATTTAGAAAAGACTTCATTGCCATTTCTCAAAATAATGAGTTCTATATTGTTCTATACATAGACAAAACTACACATATGTTTTTATCCGCATCATCAGATTGCACAAGATCATTGTAGCAGAAGGATTCAACGAGAGCGTAGCTCAAATCAGTCGATATTTCCTGGTGCTAATGCCTCAACTGAAATACAGGCTCTTTGCTGTGAGTGTTATTTTATGACGATACAAACCAAAATAATTCTGAAAGTTACATGTACTTAAAAGCCCTGTGCTACACTAAATAACTTCATAAAAATAACTCTAAAAAGTCAAACTGCAGTACAAGACATTACTTAAAGGAGCATTATCTGTGTCTAGCTATCAAAACATATTTTGATTTTTTCTGCGTTTACTAGATACCTGTTCTTGATGTAAAACAACATGGGGGCAATAACAACATAGTAAATCTTAAAGGGACGTTAGCTGTGTTTATCAAAAATATATTTTGATTTCTTCTATTTTTACTTCTTGTACTTGATGTACAATAAGAAATAAGAGCTTTACACAGACATAGCAAATCTTATATTCCTATATATATTTTGTGGAAATAAGGTTAGGTCCAGTGTGGTATTCATATAGAAATACATGTAGTAAGGTTGAGTTAATCAATTGCAACTGAAATAGTGCCAAACCTCGGTTTCTCAAGCAATTTTTACAAAATATATACTAATACTTTTAGGGATATCAGAATTTTTATGCCTGTGTTTATGTCTCTTTTTTGTTATTGTATATCAATCTAAGCAGAGAAAAGGGGGATTTAAAAAACACAACAAAAAAACACATTTAATGCCCCTTTAAGGTTGTTTTTAATCACAACTATTTATGTCAAAGACAGAACTCTGTCAAATTTTTGTTTTGAACATCACAACAACAAGAAAATATTTTAAGTAAATCAGATATGCTGGTATAATCACCTGTCCATTATCCAGAAAGATTCAATGCATGCAGTTTACATGTGTACATCATCCGAAACAACATTAATATCAAATCAAACATATTTTTACCAGGAATAAAATGACCTGGAGCATCGTAATGACCTAGTAATACATACACGATAATGTTCTCTGATTGGTTTGGATGGCAATTCAGGCCACAAACTCAATAACCAGTAGGACAAATCTCTCCATGACAACTTGCGTTGAAATTTCGGGGATTTCGTCTGCCGAGCTTCTGTAAGAACTGCTCTTGGACTGATCTGTCCAAAGTGAAGGTATGGTGAAATCCGACATGTGTTCAAGTTATCTGCCCTTCCAGACTCTTTCTCATATCTCCTGATACCTTTGATAAATGATTACCGTAAGTCAATTAAGTATGAAGTTATACATGGATTTCATATGTGCAAAGTCTGACAAATGAAAATTTACAGCAGACAAATTAAACCAAAGAGATGTATATACATGTATAACAAACAACATGTTGCATGATGAGATTATTTTTGTTTTGTTTGTTCTAAAGTTGTTTTATGCCACACTAAACACTAACTTTTCAGTCATATGGTGGTGGCCAGTTTTTAATGGTGGAGGAGAGAACCTGCATGGATACAAAGTATCTAGGAAAAGATCACCATGCAGCATTTCGCAACGGGCCACAAGTTTACGGCCAAGCTTTCTCACAAAATCAGCTTAGGTTCCAGCACGACTCAAACCCACATTGAGTAGAGGTTAGAGAAATCATTATTTAAACCTTTCAACCCTACAGACCATAAATGACTGATCTTTAACAATGGAAAAAGGCATACCATTCAGATATTCAGGGGTGAAAGGTTTAAAGTGCTATGAACCAACCACTCGGTAGTGATGAGGTTAGTATCCAACATGCAACTTTCAATATCTCTTACTGGGTATAACTAATGTTAAAAATACAGAGAAGACAAAATAACGTTTAGAGGATGGAATGATAAGAATGGATACACATGAGTTTTAGTGTGTGTATATCTATATGTAAAGGTGTGTTTGTGTGTGCACTATTCATGTATTTGTGTAGATGTGTCTGTAGGTGTATGTCTATGTACCGGTATATAGGTGTGTCTATGTGTGTGTGTGTCATGTGTATATGGCCATTTCTACAATTTTTTTCTTAAAATAGAAAATATTTTCAACCTAAAGAAAATTATGGTCCAGTCAAGTTTACAATGTAAACCTACCTTCTTCAAGGAATAAGTTCAAGGCTTCCCAAGCTCCATCTTCTCCAAAATTCCAACTTTTTCTAATAGGTGTTGCCCAGTCAATCTGAAGTGAAATATAAATGTACAGTGCAAAAAGTTCTTACAACAAATATCACTGATAGATAAATGAACGTGCAAGTTCTGTAGAAAACAAAGTTATGTAAATGTTACCATGGTTACTTTACTGTAAACAAGTTCTACAGAGGTGGATGTTCAGAGACAAAATCAAAATTGATCATACATGTATACTATATAAGTGTTTAGAATTTGAATTTTGAACATTGTTAACGCCACACTCAACAATTTTTCAGTTATATGATGGTGGCCAGTTTTTAATGTCGAAAGAGAGAACCTGGTTACAATGTACCCGAGAAGAGACCACCGGTTTTCCCCAATTAATCTAGCAAACTTTCTCACAAAAATCAGCTTGGATTCTAACAGGGCTCAAACCTGTTCTGAAAAGAGGCGAGTCTTTATGGTTTAAAGTGTCTTGCTCTAACCACTCTGCCATGGAGGTCCATCATATAAAAATGGGGGGGGGTTTAGGTTGGTCAGTATGGTCACATGTACAATGTTCATCAAACAATTTTTTGGCCCTAGCTATATTTTGAATCACAAGAATGAGTACGGTACATGTACACAAAATGTACGTACTACTGATCCATCTTTGCGTCTAGGCATCCTTGCTAGGTTCAAGTCATCCAGTCTACAGGAACTTGTGATATTCTGCATTTTGGGGGCACGGCCTGGAGCATCAACTGGTTGTCCAATGGGCTCTTTTGAGGATTGTCTTGCACATTCCATGAAATGAGTGACAGAACCCACACCTCTCATCCCCATGGATTCCGTTGCAATCGAACCCGGCTCATGAAGAAGATAAGAGTGAAATCTCTTACAAGCCACACCCTGTTGTTCTAAAATCTGACATAAGTTATCATCTCTGCTCTTCAGAAATGGTTCGTAAACATCATTCATAACTAATGTTCTAGCACCAGTATCAGCTAAAATGTGTTTTAATTCATTTTGAGAGCTTTTTGTTTTTCTGTATATTAACCCATTACCATATCTATTTACAAGAGATTCATTAAGTGCTTCCAATGCATGATGTAGCCACAGTTTAGTAGCACCACCTGCGGCAACCACATCATCTGGATCTTCTTCATCTTCACACCATATAAATGTAAATATCACAGGTGCATTCTGCTGTGTTGCGTACACTAAGGCAGGGTTATCATATACCCTCAAGTCTCTCCTTATCCAATAAATGACAGGTCTGTTGGACAAACTATTTGGAACACCCTGTGGATGTCTTCCTTTCTTTTTCTTTCTTTTCCCAGATGCACTGCCATTCCTAGCACCACTTCCAATGTGAAAGCCTGGAGGAGGACTGACTTCTTTGGCAACTATCTGATGTTGGTCTTTAATATTATCAACATGAGTCCAATTTGCATGTTTTTGTAACACACTTAAATCTTTTTCTTCAGAATGCAAAGAAGTCTTGGGTTTCAATGTTGCTGCATATGAGAGTGTAGGGTTGTTGATACCCTGTTGAGTTGAAGAGAAATTTTCTACCGGAGGCCGACTGTTTAGCGATAATGATAATGCCATTTCCATGTCCAATTCGAAACCGAAATCTGTGGTGAGATAACCATTTTCGACGCTAAAACCAATAGGATCGGTAAATACATCACTTGGGGACTTTTTGAAGTATGAAATGTAAGTGTCGGATAGTAGTTTGTATTTCTCTGGTTTCGTAATCTTCAGATCATCAATTTTAGACAGAAATCCAGTTCTAGTAGACTCATAGCCATCAAGTGAAAGAATTAAACAGAAACACTCGTCCGCTTCGATATTTCCGTCTGTGAAACTGGAAATTATCCTGGAAATATCATCGTTGTTCCTCGCATGTGCCATGTCGCCAGTTTATTTACATTTATGTAACGTCAAAACGTGCACGACCCCGTGTGACCTCGTTATAAGTTCACAGGGGTATGCCGAGGCCGAGTTACAGATTATGCACAAAAAATAAATAACAAGGTTAGGTTGCACGTAGTTTCTAATATTTTGTTCTTATCAATAGTTTGCAATAAGTCATAGAAGAAGTCAATTGAGGAGTTTTCCTTTCATTAATTTTTATTTCTGAACATACCCAGTAGTTTAATTCTCATGTTCTCTCTTATGTAACTTGTTACTGTTATATGTGTGTATCATACACATCACAATGGATGTCACTTTAATAGTTATAAAGGTATCAAAAGAAATCCAAAAATCACAAAATTAATTTTGTAAGATGCAGCATTTTATCAGCGATATATCTTAGGCTTTATATTGCTGCTTTTATAAGTTTATGAACAAATGTCATTTCCCAATTAATACTTTAGATATAAAACAAACCTTTTTTACATAATTTTCCCTCTATTTTCAGTCAATTTTAAACATTTATATATAAAATACATAAACGTTGTTTGTTTGCAGTAAATTATGCCAAGAAAATAATAACCGTAAGTGTTGTATCTAGGAACTTTTGTATCATAAAATAATTAGTTATTTTTATGAGAAGAAGCTATATGGATTAAGCTGTAAGAGAATGAAATTTTTGAGAGAGAAAAAAAAATGGTCCAAAAATCATGATAATATAAAGAAAGATAATTTTACATAGAAAATAACAGGATAATTATGTTAAATACTAAACTTTTGCACTGTATTGTACATGAATATTTTTGTTTTAAGTCCTGTGAAGCTTTGATATATGGAGTCATCACCAAGTGTAGGTGAGTTTGCAGAAATCTGGACCTGTGCTATGGACTGGCCCCGAAGTCACCAAATTTACTCAGTACTCAAGCTCAACCAACTCTTCACGATTTTAAGGTAAAAACATGCAAACTTCATTCTGTAACTGGACATGTTTGTATATTGATGGCATACAATTGTAAATAATGATAAAAATTATTGCTCATTTGAAGAAAACCTCAGAAATATTAAAAAATTGTTTGAGTACGTACTCAAATCTTGAGTACCGTACTCAACGTATTTATTCGTTTTTTACAGGGAAATCATAAGTGTGACGCAAAAAGTTATATATGTAAATGATTAAAAATCATAACATGTTTCCTAATCACTAAAATCCAAAAGTTTTATAAACAATTTTATAGTCAAAATAATGAAATAAAAGTTGAGCTTGAGTATTGAGTAAAGTTGGTGACTTTGGGCCCTGATAATTCATTATTAAGGGGTCTTTATAGTGCCACTGGACCCCTTTAACTCACCAACCCCTGAAAAACCATAGACTCTTCTGTAAATCAATGACTTAGACCAGTTCACATATGTCTTTAGGGGTGAATAAGTTAAAGGGGCATTAGCTGTGTTTTTTTCAAACATTTTTGTTTCATTTTTCACTTCTTAGATTGATAGACAATAACAAAAAAGAGATATACACAGGCATAAAAAATTTTACGTTCCTATAAATTTTGTGAAAATTGCTTGAGAAACCCAAGTTTGGCACTTTTTCACTTGCTATTGATAAACTCAGCCTTACTATTCGTATATCAATACCATACCAGACCTGACCTTTTATTTTCACAAAATATATAGGAATAAAAGATTTTTATGCCTGTGTGAGCTCTTATTTGTTATTGTACATCAATTTAAGTACAAGCAGTAAAAGTAGAAAAAATCAAAATAATTTTTGGGGATAGGCTAAATGCAGCTAATGCCCCTTTAAGTTTTGGGTCTCATCTAGAAGACCGGTAACATTCACTTCTTATGCTGAGCACTTAGCAAAAGAATTTTTTTTAATTTTGAATAGTGTTTTACGCCACACTCAACTTTTTTTCAGTTATATGGTGGCAACCAGTTTTTAATGGTGGAGGAGAGAACCCAGTTACAATGTACCCAGGATGAGACCACCGACCTTCTGCATGTAAACTGGCAAACTTTCTCAGAAAAATCAGCTTAGGTTCCAGCGGGGCTCAAGTCTGCACTGAACAGAAGCAAGAGACCTAATTTATGGTTCAAAGTGTGATGCTCTTAGCCTGGGATCCTGGCTCACTGATGCTAACACTGTCAGTAGACCTATCGACAAAGTAAGATTGGGCCAGGAACCTAGGCTGTGATGCTCTTACCACTCAGCCATGGAGGCCGCCTTGGCAAAGGAAGAGTCACTCCCAGTTTTGAAAACTATTAGTTATGACCCAGCGTCAGTATTTGACCCTAGGACCTTCCAATTCTGAGTGATATTTCAATACATAAAAATATGGTACATCAATGCTAAAACAGAGGGAATCATGAGTACCCCAGTAATAGGAGTTTGAATTTGGTGTGTGACACTTTGTTTACCTAAAATGTGTAATTGTACCAAATATGGTAAGTTTGGATGAAGAAATGGCTATAGAAGAGGCAAATAAAAAAGAACATTGTAGAATATTTTTAAAGATTTTAGGGCTGTAAGAGCACATTTTTGCACATGGTACTCCATCTACCGAATATGTGTATCTGCAAGAAATATGGTGACCATAAGGGAAGAAATAACATACTGGTAGATATCTTGGCCGTGAGAAATAATAAAGGGGAAAAACTCCATAAATATAGGTCATACAAGTGCAATCTTAGCATGCCAGACTCTTTCTACCTAAAATGTGAATATTGAAACAAACATGGCAAGTCTAGATGAAGAAGATATTATAGTCTTAACAAACAAAATCAACAAAGTGCAAAAATTATACATCAAAGGGTCATAGAAGTGCAATTTTCCATCATGACACATTATTCTGTCTTTTCGTTAGTCAGAGTCATCTCCCATGTCAGCAGGCATCGATTGTGACATATCTTTACGAGAGAGTAAAACATTGTTTTCACACAAACATATGACTTCACGATTGACAACTTTTCTCATTTTACGCACAAACAAATGACATGACAATCGATACCTGCTGACATGGGAGATAACTCTGACTAACGAAAATACCTACCCAGTAATATGGATAAGGAGTGTCTCTGCAAATCTATGATAGGCTTAATTCTAGGAAACAATACAAAGATATGGCAAGGATAAATCCCCAATCTGGAGGAGGGGGAGGGGGGGCTAATAGTAATAACATTGAACAAATATTTACAAAATGCCAATAAAAGGATACTGGTAGTAGTAACTCACAGATTACATATGTACAGTACATGTACTAAATATTTAGTCGATTATACTTAAAGGGACATGAGCTGTATTTTTTTTTTCTATTTTTTTGCTTTCTGTTTTACTACCGTATTCAGATTGATGCACAATAACAAAAAGAGATATACACAGGCATAAAAATTCTTTAATTCCTATATATTTTGTGAATACTGCATGAGAAACCGTGTTTGGTAATTATTTCTTTGCATATGATTCAACATTCTACTTTATTGTCCATATTTGTATATGCAACAACAGACCTGACCTTACTTTCACAAACTATATAGGAATATAAGAATTTTTATGTCTGTGTATTGCTCTTACTGGTATCTGTTATTGTACATCAATCTTATTAGTAAAACAAAATTATATTTTTGGAAAACACAGTTAATTCCCCTTAACAGTAAATCTGACGTCTCTGAATGCGTTTCATGCCACACTCAACAAATTTTTCAGATTTACAGCAGCAATAAGTTGTTATCAATGGCTGAAGTGAAAACCCAGTTTCCATGTAGTACTGTGTAGAAACAACTGACCTTCCATATGTAAACTGGCAAATGTTGTACCACAATCATCTTATGTTCCAGAGAGCTCAGAAATATGCTGACCAGAGTTGAAAGACATGGTTTTAAATGCCCATAGAACATCCCCCACAACAAAACATGAATAAGACAAGAAAGCAACATAACAAGTTTAATGTACAAAAGTTAAAAGAAGGTTACATGTCTTGTGGTTTAGTCAGATCATGCTTTATATTGGTCTACAATGACAAAATTCTATTTATAAAAACAGTTTTCAGTATTTACAAACTTATTTTTTGCTATTTTAAGCTGATGTAATTAAGTTCAACTCATCATATAATGACCAAAAACTCAAATTTTGACCTTGAACATAACAAATTGTGATAGAGAATCCTATAACACATAAATGTAAGAGAGAAAATAAAAGCAGGTTAGATTGAGGAGAGAAAGAGAAAGAGAAGTAGGTCAGAATGCAGAATGAAGAGAGAGAGAGAGAGAGAGAGGTGTCAATATAAGGAAAGACAGAAGTAGGTCAGAATTAGGAGAGAGAGATATCAAATCCAAATATACTTCAGAAGATCGAATGTTTATAACTAATCATATGCTAATTTTTTGTGAAATATCTAACATGTCTAAGCCAGGTCAAATGAGTTTGTTCAGTTCACATCAACTTTCTTTCAAAAGAATGATACTTCATACAGCATCCAAGATCTAAAACTTGTCTGTCAACTCCTACTGGGATACCTAGCTTCCTGTGAATCAAAATATCACCTAGACTTTTTGTGCATAACCAGGACTCTTACCATTGACAAGAACAGATCAGCACGTACCAGTTAGTTCCATCAACAGTAAGGTGTCCTTCATGGACGACCTGGCACTTGCTCTGAATTGGGCTCTTACCATGGACAGGAACAGACCAGTGAGTACCAGTTAGTTCTACTAATGGTAAGGTGTCCTTCGCAGACGGACTGGCATCTGCTCTGAGTTGGGTTCCTTCCAATGATTCAACAGTTTGAATGTTACAGACACTGCCAAAAAATGAAGTCATGACTGATTTTCTAAAGAAAAAATGTTTTTAAATGATGGCTCCAAAACTGACCAGAAACTAAAAATAATGAATTTTCAGAATAAAAATGATTTTTGTATCTAAAATGAAAATGTTTTGCAACTTGTCAGTAATGCTTATATCTGACTTCAGGGACATTTGACACAACTAGGTAAGTACTGGTATGTCCAGTACAAATGGTGAGCACCACGTATTTAAGGGGGTGGGTGGGTAGAAAATATAAAATATAGTAAAATCTACTTTAGTGACCACCTCTGTATAAAGACCACCTGGTCATAAAGATTGTTTTTTGCTGTCCTCTATAGTACCATTTGTGTACAAATCAACCTCTATATAAAGACCGCCTCCATATAAAGACTGGTTTTGTTGTGTCCCGATGGGGGTCTATATATCCAAGTTTTACTGTATTACTTCTTTTATCAACAAAATATACATATTTACACATTTAAGGTACAATAATATCTATTTTTAAACATTCAAACTTTTTATACATGAAATATTTCAAAATGTAAAACTTTTTTCATTTCATCCAATATTTTTTAATCCGTTCATGTGTCTGCAATTTGTATGTTCACATAATCAACTGTATAGGTCTACAAAGATAAATTGGCACATGTAATGTTTACAAACACGACAAGTCTACAATGAATCATAACAGGAAAGACAGACCTGTTTTGGCAACAAAAATATTAGAGCTACAGTAATACATGGAGACAAGTTTTACCTGTGCTATCCCATTTTTGGAAAATAGACCATTTGTTTTGAATTTTGACAGAACCTGGATGTGCCATTTTAACTTGGTAAACCTTTTTTTCTTTCCAGGTAAAAATACAACAACAACAAATATTTCCTGTTGACCTAATTAAATAAATACCCTATCCGCACACTCTAATTTTAAAGTTCACATAAATATCTGTACATTTTTACACATGGAAATTCCATACAAATGTTTTTGTGTTCAAATTACTACCTGTACATGTTCAAAGTAAAAGCAGCCAGTAAAACACTTTCCTGTTCACATGATTATTTGTACACTTTTACCAATAACAAAAACAACTTAAATTGGAGGCAAATATTTCAGCTTTACGTCCACATACAACATTTTCAAGTTCATGCTGCATACCTGAAAATTTTCTTCCCTAGATATTTTTGCCCTTTTACGACAGAACCATTTTCACCCCATCTTAAATCTGCCCTAAATCACCACACTCTCCTGGATAGCACACACGTCCAAGCTTCAAATACTTAGATTGGAAATTTTGCTTTCATTTTAAATTCACCCTCTCATCTTAGGACAAAAATGGCAAAAGTTAAACAAGAGTGGAAAGGTATACAGTAATACTATTAAAAGATTTTTCCATGTAAAACATGAAATAGTTTCCCATTTGTAAATTAATTTTAATTAATTCCAGTAAAACCTGCTTTAGCTACCACCTGTTTATAAAGACCACCTGGTCAAAAAGACCATATTTGCTCTCCCCAATAGTACCATTTGTGTACAAATCAACCTCTATATAAAGACCTCCTCCCTATAAAGACCGGTTTTCTTGTGTTCCTAAAGTGGCTGTATATACATGATATACAAATTTTACTGTATGTGCACTTTTTTAAAGGTAAAAAAACCCACTTGAAATATTTTCCCCGTCCATGTAATCATTTGTACATTTTTTAGGCAAATGTTCCACATAAACACAAGTCTGTGCTCATGTCTATTTTATACGCTCTCCCCTTAATATTATAACGTAAAACATTTTTAGAAGACCACCTAACATTTCAGACCATAAATTTCCAGTCTCATGATATATAATTGAATAATTACAAAACCTCACTTTAAGAGAACACCTCACTACAAAGACCACTTTGAGTCAGTCGTTTCGGTGGTCTTAATAGCGAGGTATCACTGTATTTTTGTTTGTACCACATTAAGCATTTACTTCCCTTCCTATGATTACATGGATACTTTCTATGTAAAATTTCTACATACAATATTTTATTACTCAAATGCTTAGATACACTTTTACGGTAAACGTACTGTAAAACATGATTATACACTTGGCAAGTTGAAGTAAAAGCAGCAACTATAACAGTTTCCTGTTCACGTAATGACACACATATTTTGTGTAATGCTGTATGTTATATATATTGCAGCATAAAAACCTTTGGCTGTATATATTCCAACATTGCAACATAAAAACCTCTGGTTGTATGAATTGCAATATCATAAAAACGTCCGGTTGTATACAATGTATATATTGCTGCATATAAAACTCTGGTAGTATGTATTGCAACATCATAAAAATGTACTGCAGTATTAAAACTTCTGGTAGTATGTATTGCAGTATTAAAACTTCTGGTAGTATGTATTGCAGCATTAAAACCTCTGGTAGTAAGTATTGCAGTATTAAAACCTCTGGTAGTATGTACTGCAGCATTAAATCCTCTGGTAGTATGTATTGCAGCATTAAAACATCTGGTAGTATGTATTGCAGCATTAAAACCTCTGGTAGTATGTACTGCAGTATTAAAACCTCTGGTAGTATGTATTGCAGCATTAAAATCTCTGGTAGTATGTATTGCAGAATTAAAACCTCTGGTAGTATGTATTGCAGCATTAAAACCTCTGGTAGTATGTAGTGCAGCATTTAAACCTGTGGTAGTATGTATTGCAGCATTAAAACCTATGTACTGCAGTATTAAATCCTCTGGTAGTATGTATTGCAGCATTAAAACCTGTGGCTGTATGTATTGCAGCATTAAAACCTCTGGTAGTATGTATTTCAACTTTAAACCTCTGGTAGGATTAAAACCCCTGGCTGTGTGTATTGCAGCATTAAAACCTCTGGTAATATGTACTGCAGCATTAAAACCTCTGGCAGCATGTGTTGCAGCATTAAAACTTCTGGTAGCATGTGTTGCAGCATTAAAACCTCTGGTAGCATGTGTTGCAGCATTAAAACCTCTGGCTGTATATATTGCAGCATTAAAACCTCTGGTAGTATGTACTGCAGCATTAAAACTTCTGGCGGTATACATTGCAGCATTAAAACCTCTGGTAGTATGTACTGCAACATGCAGCATTAAAACCTCTGGTAGTATGTACTGCAACATTAAAACCTCTGGTAACACGTGTTGCAGCATAAATACCTCTGGCAGCATGTGTTGCAGCATTAAAACCTCTGGCAGCATGTGTTGCAGCATTAAAACCTCTGGCTGTATATATTGCAGCATAAAATCAGTCACTATCTGAATGTTTTATTTCACAACATGAGGTTCACTGCATTAATCTTTGTTGAAAATGTTCCACAGATAACTCTGTAAAATGTCTTAAAACCTGCAATGCATGTTCTTGTGAGAAAATCTGAAAAACACAAGAATAAAAATGCTGAAACAAATGCACTGAAACTTTTGAATATAAAACCACAGATACCAAAGTACAAATTTTCTGGATGGCCAGGATACAATATTCAAATATAGTGAATATTGGACAAAAACAAACTTTTGGAAATTCAGACGTGGGATCAGGTGCCATGGAGCAGTAAGCAATCCCTGTTGACTGGTCGCACTCAGAATCAAACTAACCATGTGAATCCATTAAAATCAAATTCCCAAAAGTGATTACATCTGATTCCCATTGTAAACTCAACAAATTTTCAATTGTATAATTAAATCTAGTATTTGATTTTAGAGGAGAAAAAATACTGTATACTGGAAAAGTTCACTCTCGTTTAATTTTCTCCATTTTCTCCCTTATATATCACAGGGTGAATTTAAAATAAAACCGAAATTTTCAGCTTAATAATTGAAGTACAGACTTACATACCATCCATGAGACTGTGATGATTTAGGGCAAATTGAGAAAGAGGTATAACATTTTCTGTCATAACATGTGGAAATAAACGGGGGTGGGGGGAGGGGCTAAATATAGTGAGAAGCTAAAATTTTAAATAACTGGTAGATGAGGAACCGAACAATGAGTATAAATTGTGAGGCTCTATAAACACTTGGTCACAGAGTAAATTTGTTTATACAAAAAACGCCAATTTTTCATGCAAATAATTTGCATACCAAAAACTTCCTCAAAAGAGAGGTTGTTTCTGCTTTTTGTTTCTGTTTTTTTTTCTTCAAACCAATTAAACTTACTTTTAAGCGTCCATCACTTCCAATGTATGACAAAGATGTCCCAACACACGTTAAATATAAAGCCTGAAAAGAAAGGGAGACAACTTTATATTATTAAACAGTTAGCTATGTTCTATTGTAATCTATTACATTGATTAATACCTTTTATGTTATATATTTAACGTTGGGAAATGTCGAGGGTAAACAAATATGTATATCTCCCACAACCTGGACAATAAATTCTTTATTATAGCTGTTACCAAAATCCTGAATCAACTAGATCTTAAATGGGGCATTAGCTATGTTCTTTCCAAAAAAAATACAGAGGTATAAAAATACTTAAATTGCTATATATTTTGTAAAAATTGCTTGAGAAACACAGTTTGACAATTATTCGTTTGCAAATGATTAAAGGGGAATAAATTTGACCGTACAGCAATAGATCACATGGTATTAAGTGGGTGGGTTATCTATAACTGATTTACAGTGTCACACCTCTAGAAAAGGTGTGAAACTGGCATCCAGACGATCACTGGTTGTATGCGGATTACCTCTCCGAACATATGGGGACTCAGAAATTGTGCAAAATATCTTTATATTGTTTGATGAGAAGAATATCTGCGTGTTTTAGGGTTATAACTTATGTTCTATTGGGTAGTTTTTTTTTTCTGTCAAGCACATACCAAACAATGACTGATGATGTGTGCCATTGACACTGCAGTTTTCTACATTACAGAAAGTCTGTTTGAAATAAAAATTAATTTTCAATAAATAGATCTACCTCATTTTGGTTTTATTTCTTTTCAAAAATTTTATCATTCAGTGTTACCAGAGCATTCCCATTTTCACACACATGCATCCATCATGCTTGTTCACCACAGCATTTGATACGACTAAAACTTGGGCCTATGTGTCACATATGTGGGTGATAAAATAGACAGTGTAAAATAATTTTAATTCAAATTATACATGAAATTCAGAGATATGAAATCATTAAAACTTTCAATTAATATGATGTCTTTAAACAACAAATGTAATTTTAGATAACAAATAGATTGAGGTAGTTTTTTTCTCAAGCATGTTCCCAGCAGTATTGGCGACATGTGCCATTTACATCGCAGTTTTCTACAAATTTTGTCTATCTGAAACAATTTTATTTAAAATAAATACCTCATTTGTAAAACCAAACTTCACAAAATTTTTATCACATAGCTTTACCATGGATGACCCTCATGTGTACATCAAACACATGCATTTCCAGCAACTTTTGAAACTACTACACCAGCAATAGGCTTACTAAGACGTATGTGTTACGTATCATGTGAAATAATTCATTGGCAGATTCAAGGGGGGGGGGGGGGTTTGAAGGGATCAAGATTTTGATGAGATCAAATTGAGAAAATTTTGTGACCTTTATAACCCTGTGGTAAAATTGAAAAAAAAACAAGATGTGTTTGTGAAACACAAATGCCCCCCGGTCCCAACAAATTTCTAAGCTGGCAAATAAAATTACCCCACCCCATGCCCAGGGGCATGTGATATCAGAGAAGTGCACCCCCAGGGGCATGTGATGTCAGTGAAGTGTGACAGACATGTTAATCTCTGATGACCAAAAAGAGGTAGATTTACACCTCCAAAGCGGTAGCATTGGGCATGGCAATTTTTGCGGCATTTCGATGACTATACTATGGTCAAACAGTGTTAGCCCTGAAAATATATTGTTCAAATTACATGTATTGGCAAACTTCAATTTCATTAGCCATAATTAAAAATCCTAAACAAAATTTATTTTTTAACATATTATTTATTTAGATATTATCATTATTATTACTACAGGTAAGGGGTCCTTATATGATTTTTTCTTGTGTGTTATGCATTTTTTTGAATTAATCAATAATTATATAAAAAAATGTAAATGCTACAATATAGTTTGGTTAAATAGACATAACAAGTACATACCTGTATATAGACAGATAAGTAACTAAACAAAAACATTTTCTGACCTAAGAAAAATTCTGCCAAATGTTCAGTTGCATTAAAATTTATGTACATTGCATTCAATATTTTTATTAAATATTTTTAAAACCAATTTATCATTGATAAACTATTTTTCGTCAATGATATAAGCAGCAATTACTTGTTGTGAGTTGCATTATGCATGTACATGTCAAACCATGAAATACTTGTTGTCTCATTATTTTGGGATTAAATTACAATTTTTATTAGTATTAGTTCACATTTTTTAAGCAAAAGGGGTGTTTTTTTTTAGATAATATGAGATGCAATCATAAGTGTCATTTTGTGATATAAGCGGCCTCATATCATCTGTTCTTCGTATGACATATCAACACGTGGAAAAGTTTACCAAGATTTAAATCTTATTAAATGATTATCAGGAATTAATTGTCGTCCATGGATGATGATTGGGGTATCACAAGAGATAATATTAATTGCAGGTAACGTTAATTTGGCGTGACAAGAAGTACTTATTAAGTAGTTAGTCTGTATATAGTCAGAGGCCAGGGTATTGTCAAAACAATGCACAGGTGTGAAATAAACTCAGAAAATTACTGTGCTTTGGTTAATTGGTAGAAATGTAAAGAAATCAGAAGTTTTGGACATAAAACCAGTAGGCAGAAGATCTGTCTAAAAAGCAGTAGACTACCGCTGAAATCAGTAGAGTTAAAATGTCCGAGTGTGAGCAACCTTTAAATGAACTTACAGTCCAAGTTTGTTAGTGTATCACAATCCAAACTTGAAATATTACACTTTTTATGTAGGCAGGATGGAATTACCAACAGAGAAACAGACAGGCGGACAATCCAAACACTATATGCCCCCAGTAGACCTTTCAGGCCGGGGGCATAAAATTGATGTTTTTAGAAAGAAAATAATTTGCATTTTCTGATCTAAAATATTAAGTCCATTTCTTTATTTTAAGATAAATCATAAAATATTCCTAGCAACTACCGGTAAGAAACTTTCATTCAATGGGCCATTTTAATGCTACCCAAAATAAGAATTACAACGTCATCAAAGATGACTGAGAATACCCCATAGTTTGCTGCCTTTACAAACACAAATATTCCTAATTTCCGATTCACTGAAATTTAATTTTGAATTGCATGGAAAGAAAAATCATGCTATGCAAGAGTTCATGTGCAATAATTACCGGTAATTTGACTTTGAACACTCCATAAAAATGAGCCTCAAGGCTGTTGATGAGGGCACAGACTTCTTCTGCTGTAAATTCATCCGAATCATGTTCATGAATGCTGCAAATGTGTATAAACAAATGTATATACAGTTGAAATTCGTTATGTCAAAATCGGATGAGTAGAAATTCTGGATATGTCAAAGCTGAAAAGTTGATCCTGATTTCCATGGATAGAAAAATATATCAATTAAAAATTTCGCTTATCTTGAATTCCAGATATCTCAAAATAATAGGGGTGGTCCCGTGGGTTTCGAAATAGCGAGATTTCACTGTTTATTTATTACATTTCTGGTAGTGAAATATAAGGATTTATCAATTAAATAAATTTATTTCAAACTGTTATTTTTCAGAGTGAGAAAAATCACATCCCATGCAAAATCATTGTAAACTGTGTTATTTTCACTTTTCAAATATTGGGACTACTTATTTTCTGTTTTGTCAATTAAAATTTTCATGAGAAATTAATGAACAAAACATTTGCCAAATCTTGATGAATAAAATTTGTATTTCATCGTGTGAGGAAGAAGAATAATATTTGACATGAATGCTTAATACCAAATGTGAGGGAAAAAACAGACAAAAGGGCAAACAGACATAAAGATGAGGCAAACTCAATTTGCCCTTAAAAACACTATCCAAGTGGAGTCCTCAATGGATAATTGATAAGAAGGTTTGGCTCTCACCTCTAGTCAGCGCGAGTCAAGTATTGCTGAAACCGAAGTCGATTTTATGAGAATATTTGCCAGTTTATTTGTGGAAGGTTGATGGTCAGGTACATTGTATCCAAGTCACTCCCACCCACCAATGAAAATTGACCGCCACCATAGAACCGAAATATTATTGAATGTGGTACAAAACACCATTCCAACAAACAATCAAAACTATCCCAGTGAGGCACAGAAATTCAAAGTTTTGGAATATTTTGAGAAGCAACAAAGATATATCTTTATTACTCGTAACTATGTAAAATAAATTTCGAAAAACTAAATATTAAAACACATCCAACAAATAAACTGCTTTATTGTTGGCTCTCATCCAATTTTCTTTATTTTCAGAGTACAAACAATTCAACTGTGATATTTTACACACCTTTGCCAAAGTCTCTGACAGTCCTCAGGATCTATAGTGTAAGTAATCTTCTTCATACCTTCACACGCTATTGGTACAGTGTAAACAAGCTCTACAGGTTTACTCTTGGAAACTGTAATGGAAGATTGTAAATATGCTATAAAACCCAGTTCTTCTTTGTCTAATACAGTGAAACCTGTCTTGAAAGACCACCCTTTCTACCATCGAAATGTGGCCTCTCAGGTGAACCCTCAAAGGAAGTTTTATTTACTGAGATATTTATTTGAGCGGTTTTCAACGTGTGGTCTTAAAAGACAGGTGGTCTTTCAAGACAGGTGGTCTTTCAAGACAGTGGTCTCAACAGACAGGTGGTCTTTCAAGACGGTTGATTTTTAAATTGTGGTCTCAAAAGACAGGTAGGTATTTCAAGACACTGGTCTCTCAAGACAGGTTCTACTGTATCAGTTTAAATGAACTAGAAGTTCAAAAGATACAACACAAGACATGAAGCAGGGATCTAAGCGGCGAGTAATTTGGTCACATGTGCAACCAAAAATTGTAAATTGGCGACTAAAAATTAAACTAACTTGCCAATTTGGTGACAGTAAATGGGGTGCTGTAAATGCAATGTTATCGTACTTGGAATCCGCATTTTGTATTCTGGTCAGTCCCGAGCTGTTTTTAACCAATCTGAGTCATAAAAAGCTTCTTTTCTGCAGATTGATGCATGGTAAGACAACTTGATTTAGGCCCATCTAAGCGCTTATTTAACCAAAAGGAGGTTACATTAAAAGCCGGTAAAACAATGATATACCATTAGGCATAGTAATGAGATTTACTTGTTTGTTTCATCAATACGTCTCTAATACAATTATCATACATGTAAACATTCAAATACTTGCATCAGTGTAAGTTAGCTTTTAGTTTTAACAATTTATTTCATGATTTGTGCCATTTAAGTCGGAATTCCCTTCTGGTAATCACAAGTTTTCCCCCCGGATTTTCGCATGACCATATAAAATGACACCAAAGAGAAAGTGAAACTTGCTAACTGATTTCAGGTTTTCAAGCACAACGGCTAGTAATACCAGAAATGTAATAGGCAGTGTCCCAACAGATTAAAAAATCTTTAAACAGAATTTCTAACGATGAAGTGGTTGAAAGAGTTGTTTTCATGAATCTTTACCACAGGCACTTGTTTCTATCAACAGGGGTTGAGAATTACGTACTGTATAAAAGTATGTAATTCTCGACCCCCACTGATAAGAACAAGTGCCTGTGTTCTTTACTGAATGTAAGCGAATCCTTTCATAGGCCTACTCATACATAGTATCATAGACGTTGATGTCTGTGACCATTTTTGAAAGTTGTAGTCGGATAAGTATTTGGACAATAAATCGGTCTTAATCTTGAAATAAAGACATTGACGCATGAGACTGTTTCTTACTTTCTGTTTTTTGTTTAATCTTAACTATGGAGTATGGTAACTAAGTCAACTGTTTATTTCTTTTCATGAAAACCAAGAAGAATTCCGTGTAGGCCTACTTTATTCCTTCTTTAATTTGTTCACAGTAGGCCTATGTACCATCAACAAAATTAAGATAATCACAGCATTAAAAAAAATTGTTGCTTTGCAGAAATAAATCTTCACAGATATCTCAAAGATTAGTAGATCAAAATAAATATATCTAAAAAAAATCAAACTAACATGAATTTTACAAGAATTTTATTTGACATAAAAGGAAATGGGAAGAAAATGGCATTGACTTATTTATGACAAATAGCCTACGGTAGGCCAATAGGCTTACATGTATGATAAAACAAAATACTGATCATGGCGACCAAAAAATTTCAAATGGCAAGTAAAATTCTAAGTAGATCACCATTTGGCGACTAGAAGTCAAGGTGTACTTAGAGCCCTGTTTCAGAAGATTTATTGTCTGTAAAAGGAACCAAACTGATGATCTCTCGATTGTGATCCTAGTACCTATGATAATGGAACTACACTGGTACTGGACCAGTAGTCGGCAAAAAATCAGATTTTTTCGCAATAGCTTCTTTTAAACACAGTATTTTGACATTAAATTTTCATCATAAAATGGTTACCTTTTATTCTTATATATATTCAATTTGTTTTGGTGATGTGAGATAAAAAACAGATTTCTGTAGCCAAATTATATGGAGGGGTATCTGTGGAGCCATTTTTGTTTATGTGCTGGACAAGTAGTGGTCTGCTAAATAATTTTTCAGCATTCTGGGGTGCACTACAGGGTCTTTTTTAAGTAAAAACAACAAATTAATTAAAAGATGTGTATGAAATGAATGATTTCCTTGTAGAATTGTGTGGACCTTTAATGTTCAATTCTCAAAATGATTTTAATTTTAATCCTGCGATTTCTCTTCTCCCATCCATACAAGCAGACACTGGAAAATTGCCAAAATTTCTTATGATTTCATCTTTGGTAAACCCTCAGAAAAAATTTCCTCCTTCTGATTGAATACAATGTCAAACAACAGACGATTGAGTTAAACAAACCTCACAAAATTGTGTCCTATATAATAAAAATCACACAATAGCCACAACTGGGTTTAGCTGACCACTGGTCAAAGACCAGTATGCTCCTTGGTTGGTAAATTTATAAGATTCACATATCACATATCAAACATTTTAAAAGTGACAATTAAACGTTTTGTAATTTTACCTGGTTCTGCCACTGTGCCACTCCACATTGCCACTATCCATGCAAGTTCTTGTGATGGCAGTACCATTGGAGTTACTTTACAGTCAAATTGACTCTGGAAAATAAACCACGTTGATAGATATAATCTGTATGTTTCAATGCCACTCATATTGTTAGGTGATATATCAAATGTTTGTGTCACTCAAGTTGGATTTTGTTTGGTTAAAACAATCAGAGAAACAAAATACATGTAATCATGAATTTTTGAATTTTGAATCATGTTTTACGCCACACTCAACAATTTACCGGTAGTTATATTGTGGCGGTCATTTTTTTTATGGTGGAGGAGAGAACCTGGTTACAAATGTACCCGGGAAGAGACCACCAACCTTCCATAAGTAAACTGGCAAACTATCTCCAAAAAATTAGCTTAGGTTCAAGCGGGGCTCAAACCTGCGCTAACCAGATGTGATAGACTTCATGGTTCAAGGCGAGAGTGATCTAACCACTTGGCCACGGAGGCCCTTGTAATCATGAAACATTTTTTTTTAATGTTGTTTTATATTCCGCCAAGAATTTTACAATCTTATGTCAACATAACAAGCTATTTGTGAAGTGTGCCATGGACGGATGCTGCTGCTGGTTTCTTTAAATGCCATACACGACACCACATAGGACCTGGTTAAACTCCCATCTGACAGACCTTTGATTTTCACTCCTTATGCAGAGCCCTTTAAAAGTGTTCTGTATGACTCAGTACCAAGAATCAAACTCAGGACCTTGTACTTGCGAGTGCAATACTCTACCATTAGAACACTGTCATGTGATAAGTAACGTAACTGTAACCATGCGACAAACAACATACCTGTAACTATGTGATATTATTGATAAACCATGTAAACAACATACCTGTAACTATGTGATATTATTGATAAACCATGTAAACAACATACCTGTAACTATGTGATATTATTGATAAACCATGTAAACAACACACCTGTAACTATGTGATAATATTGATAAACCATGTAAATGACTATGCAATAAACAACATACAGTGAAACCTGTATATAGGGGAAACCAAAGGGACAAGAAAATATTGACCTTTATGTGCAGTTGACACTTATACACAGGTTAAATTTAGTTAAAGTATGCAATCAAGCAAATACTGGCCTTTATAAACAGGTAATCCTTATATAGAGGTGACCGCCATAGCAGGTTTTACTGTACCTGTAATCTTGTGATATTACTGATAAACCATGCAAACCATATACCTATAACTATGTGACAAACAACATACCTGTAACCATGATATATTTGACAAACCATGCAAACCACATACCTGTAACTGTATGATAAACCACATACCTATAACCATGTGACAAACAACATACCTGTAACCATGTGATAAACAACATACCTGTAACCATGTAACAAATAACATACCTGTACTCATGTGATAAACAACATACCTGTAACCATGTAACAAGAGTATTTGTTAGAGCTACAGTTCCTTTCACCAGCAAAAGTGGGTAATACGTAAATTTATTCCACATGTCTTTACTCAATGGGTTCTCCTCCATACCGACACTACAGAGAACTGCTGTCAACTGGACTGTATCTACTGTGGCTGTAAAATAAATGTGTCACCAATACATGTCTTAGCTAGCTCAGATATCTAGAATTTCTTAACTTTCTCTGATGTTTAAGACTTGTAAGATATTTCAGGAAGATTCCATAAACTTATTTCAGACACAGAAGACGTATGTCTTTAGAGACCATTTGCATGACGGCTCAATTTAAAAGGCAAACCATGTAAAAAGACCATACTTTCCCAGCAGATGGGGTGGCCTCTCAAGAAAGGTTACATTGTACAGTGGAACCTGTCTTGAGAGGCCGGCCCCCATCTGCCCCTGACATGTGGTCTCTCAAGAAAGGTTACATTGTACAGTGGAACCTGTCTTGAGAGGCCGGCCCCCATCTGCCCCTGACATGTGGTCTCTCAAGAAAGGTTACATTGTACAGTGGAACATCTGCTCCTGACATGTGGTCTCTCAAGAAAGGTTACATTGTACAGTGGAACCTGTCTTGAGAGGCCGGCCCCCATCTGCCCCTGACATGTGGTCTCTCAAGACAGGTGATCTCTCAAAAGAGGTCTTATTTAAGGGATTATTTATCCAAGTGGTTTTCAGAATGAGGTTTTAGAAGTCGGACGGTCTTTTATGACAGTGGTCTCTTGAGACAGGTTCCACAGTATCAAGAACCACTCAAGCATTTTCCACTGTATCTAAGACAGTTTTCTCATATCTCTATCATTCCAAAAACTAAATGCAAACATCTTGGATTTCTAGAGGTCATTTTCAGTTTTGAAAATTTTTCGAAATGCATTGGCAATCTCAATATTATCTCCTTCACCTGACATTTCTAAATGTTACCACAGTACAGTTATCTAAGCTTTTCAAGGTATATGTAGTATAGTCAAATCCCCATAACCTGGCAGGGTGGAGTCAAGACCTCATGGACCCTTTGATAACCTGGATGAGTTTAAATTTCAGGTTAAAAAGCATAACCACATAAAAATTACATTGGCGATCTACATTGGCGTTTCTTCTTGTCACCCTCCCTTCCAGTATCCAGTGAGGAATAAGATGCTTTTCCATTGAAAACTGTACTAACCAATAATCATATGGTTTCTCCACCCTGCCAAGTTATGTGTATAACAGCAAAGCCGGAAAATTTTGCCAGACTTTCTTTTTGCAAAACACCAATTCTAAAATCTAAATATATTCGAGGGATGATATTTTCACGATTTCAAATGCCCATTTTGTCATACTATTTTCACACTTCATATTCCATGATACAGCCATCTTCTGATATTAGCTCGCAATAAATCTCAACTGCAAAACTTGTCATTTTCTTTTATAATGTTTATGTCTGTATGCTTATATCAATTCCAAGAACACCTCATTGTGCCTTTAAGTTTTACTTTCAGTAATAGTACAGAAAATTAAGCGAGAATTCTATTTTAGGGAGAGAGAGAGAGAGCTCTGGCAAAATTACATGTAAATTATATACCCAAGAGTTAAACTGGATTTACAGAATTTGACTATGTAAATATTTTTCTTATACAATATTTCATTTACCCTAGATTTCTCAAAGTCATCTTCAGTATACAAGATTTTGAAATGCTATAACAGTTACCTCTATGTCAATTTGGGTAGCTAAATTAAAATGCAAATGCAGTATCTTGAAACTTCCAAAGTAATTCCAGGTACTTAATCTTGAATTTTTATTTTTGTTTTACACCACACATTTTTTCAGTTATATGATGGTGGCCAATTTTTTTTGGTGGAGGACAGACCTCGGTTACAATGTAGGGACCACCAGTCTTCCACAAGTTAACTGGCAAAGCTTAATGCTCTAACCACTCGGCCACAGAGACACCCCCACCAAAAAAAAAAACCAGTATTTACATTTCTAAGAATTAAGTAAAATGTTAAACATTTACATACCGATTGTTATTTCCTTCATTGAAAGTATACAGACCGGTCGTGTTGTATATATAATGCTGGACACACAGTTATTCAGCTGTTACGTCATATGAAAACCTCCCCCGCAAAATCAATTATATAGAATGATTTTCGTATCCAGCTGACTACAGTTTCACAGAAAAGCATATTTTTTTTCCATGAGCCATTGTATGTACATTCCATGTTTTTTCCAAATATGAAAAACAATCCTTAAATGTAAACATCAATGTCAAGATCACTTTGGTCCTAACTTTTGGTCTCAACAGAAAGGTCACAAGAAATACACATGTGAAATAGGAAAGCCCTATCACTTACCATTCAAAAGTTATGGCCGAGGTTAAAGTTTGAGCAGACAAACAGACAGACCAAAATCTATATGCCCCGAATCTCTGATTACGGGGGTCATAAAAATGAATCTAATCCTAACAGAAACGTTTAATCTTACCATTTCTAGATCTGCCTTTAATTAGGATCTGTACTGCATCTGCATCAGCTGAAAATCAAATGAGAATGACATTAAAATATCACAATCATCTTGTCTTAACCCCTTCAAAAATAAAGACTGGTCTAACACAATAGAAAAGAACATACCATTTAGATACTAAGGGATGTGAGAGTTGTAAAACCAATCCAACATCGCATATTGAAAGTTTATCATATGGTTGGTTGGTTGTATTGTTATTTAACGTCCCACTCAAGAATCTTTCACTCATATGAAGACGTCACAAAATGCCGGTGAAGGGCTACAAATTTTGGCCTTTGCTCGGCACGTGCTATGGGCCAGTTCGTTTGAGCAGTGAGGGATCTTTCCAGCAGGCGGCAAGTTGCTGACACCAATCGACTGTTTTGCATATTAAAGAATTTTTTGTGTACTAGTATTAGATCTTGTTCATTATTTGGTTTCATCTCAGTTAAGATGTTGTACATTTTGTTGTAATCTGGTTATTTTCACATTTTCACTTACATATATATATATATATATATATATATATATATATATATATATATATATATATATATATATATATATATATATATATATATATATACAGTTGACTCTCGATACCTCGAGGTCCATAAAACCACCAAAAACTTCGAGGTTTCAAGAGTTCAAGATTTTAATAGTTCCGGAAATCGACCAATGTAGGTATTAATGCTGAGATGTGTTTTTCGCAATTCGCATGAATTTTGTCATAAACAATTCCTGTACATAGTTTTCTAACATAAAAACGTGTAAGTACGTTATATTTATAATGTATTCGACTAGGATATAAACAGTCATCAACATATAGAAGTCCCATAATGTTGCAGTAGCCTACAGTACCGCTTGATCTAAAAGTTGAAATACCGCTAGGCTGTGACACTTATACTCGAAATAGAACTCTATGACACGTTTTTATACAGTTTTTCTCTTTTGACTGATCTTAATTAATTAACAACCCTGCCAATAACAACTCAATTAGATCAAGACCTTCATGTTACTCCGTTATCAAAACACCTTTTGTTTAATCTTCCAGGTAAGGATTCCGGTGTCGGTTTGCCTTACGACAAAGACTTCTTATAAATTCACCAATAATTACTCGAACTTCAAGGTTTCAAGAGAGTGAAATATAAAGGAATATACAAATCGGGACTTTGAATCAACTTCAAGGCTTCAAGAACTCCGAGGTTTCAGCATTCGAGAGTTAATTTATTTGATTAATGGAGAAAAAAAATCGGGACCTTTACGAAACTTCAAGATTTCTAGACCTTCGAGGTTTTCGATGTTTGGGCAATCAAGAGTCACCTATATATATATATACATATTTATGGTAGTGATTATTGAACTTTTTTCATATGAAGTAGAGAAGTAATAAAACTAATGAGGACTTGGAAGTTGCTTTTAAAACTATAAAATTAGGATAGATCTTAATAAATTAGAAAAAAAATAAGGACAAATACCTATTTTTGACTCACAACAAATATTTACAAAAAGTTAATTCATTTTTCTTTACAATACCTGGTGACTTTTTCAATCCCTTGTAGATGCTTATGATAGCTTTCCCTGACCCAGAAATTTCTACAAATGTTCCTTTGTCCCTTTCCTGTATAAATACATATGTACAAGGTTGTTTTATTGATAAGTAACATATAACTTTGCAGCAAATTGTTAATCTGATGAATAAATACATGCCTCTCCTTGCAATTACAAAACTGTAACCAAAACTTTATCCTTATACAATGTACTGTAAACATGGAAAATTGTGTGTGGGGGGGTTTAATTTACACTAAATGTGCAATGAAAAGTATTTAGTGTAAATTACCCCATGTACCAATCCCACATTTGTACTGAAAATTATCGTTTAATAGAGGACTGCTCACAGTAGGTGTTGGCATCATGTAAAAATCCCCACGTGTGTATGGTTTGCACAAGAAAATTGCATACCATAATTAACAGCACAGGGAAAGATCCATATTTACAGTATATTGAACAAAATGGCAAAAATTTCAATAAATCCCCAAATTGTTTTCATTTTTTTACTTTGAAGTTTTGATGCTATTCCTGCAAAAATTCATCTTTCCAACACCATTATTAATTCATCAATCCCTGAGGTCACATTTAGACCCACACAGATAAGTAAATAGTAGGGTCTACAGTCATAATTCAGAAGTGAACTAGTTCATATTGCATGAAAATTATAATATTTTAAAACTTTGATTCTAAATCATACACCCCTGAATTCTGACAGTGGACTTAACCATTCTTTAAAATGAGCTGGTCCAAATGTGACTTCAGGGGTTGATGAGTTAAGTGAATGGTGAGCAATGGCAAAACATTAACCATTACGACAACCAGACTGGCTGATTAACGCAGACAAAAGTTATAGAAAAAAAGGTAGTAACTGTCAAACTAACAAGTTCTTGGCATAATACTGTATACCTGGAAATTTTCGGCCCAGGTTATTTTCGGCCTTTTATGACAGAAAACATATTCATCCTGTCTTAAATTTGCCCTAAATAACCAAAGTCTCATGGATTTCATGAATGCCCATGCTCCAATTATTTAGCTTAAAAGTTTCACCTTCATTTTAAATTTGCCCTCTCGTATCAGGGTAAAAGTTAAATGGCAGTGAATATTTCCAGATATACAGCAGATGAAAGTCATTGGTCTTTCAGATTAGAATTGAAACTGAGGTCCGGTGTCACAGAAGACATAGCCTGTAAAAGAACCATCATTGCACTGGTGTCAGTTGATAGCACAGGTCAAGGTCAAGGTCAAGATCTGTGGTACTTCACCTAAAGCTGGAGCCATCTTCATGAAAGTGAAAAATAAAACTAAATAATAATATAACCAAACATTCCATTGGTACGAGTACATACCGTAAAATGGGATATTTTGGCCATTTTGGCCGTTGTATTAAAATTGCCAAAATTAAACTGTCCAAATATGTACACAATGTTTCTATTGGTACTTTTTAAAAATATTTGTGTATTATAGATAAACAAACAAACATTATTTCTTACAATAACACTGTATGGACATTAATCTTAATTAAGTAACATGTGACGCTTCAATCCTAATTATTCTACTGACACTTTTTAATATTTTTATATTTCAAACACCTGGAATGTTTGACACGACATGGCAGAGATCTGATAGTAGGTCAAATTTAAACATGATATAAACATAAATGGCCAAAATTTAACTGACCAAAAAATAACCCTTCATTTTATTACCAAAGTGGCCAAATATCCCAATTTACAGTAGCACTGGTCACTGGTATATATTAAGGGCTATTCATTTTCATCCATAGGTGGTGGGGTTTCCATATACATGTACATAAATAAAAATAATTGGTAGTACGGTAATTTTGCTTTGTTTTATTGGTGTTTTAAGCAACACTCAACAATTTTTCATGGTGGCGGCCAGTTTTTAGTGGTGGAGGAGAGAACCCAGTTACAATGTACCTGAGAAGAGACCACCGACCTTCCGCAAGTAAAGTAGCAAACTTTCTCACAAAATTAGCTTAGGTTTCAATGGGGATCAAACCGGTACTGACAAGGGTGATGGATTTCATGGTTTAGCATAGAAAGTAAATCGGGTCATTTTTGCAGTCACATGTGCAAGTTTAGCTGATGTTTGAGCATTAAAAGCAGATACACCTAACCTCAACCAATCTTTGTAACCAGACACAATGGCGATACCATTAGCCCCCACCCCCTCCCACCCCACAACTTCGTAAACGTGAGCTAAAAAATGTTGATTAAAAACATGGACACCATGTCACTGTTGACTTACAGCTTCTGTTAGTGATGACAAAGAATTACTGTATCGCTTTAAATCTCGGGGAAGGCTGCTGAACTTGTACAAGGGAGTCATCTTGTAAATCTTCCATGTTTTAAAAGTCAAACCTGAAAAATATCCATCGCACAATATAATAGAAAACAAGATTTGTTCAATTTTTATCTATATATAAATAATTTTCATTCATTTTTAATTTCAGATAGGCCTACAATTTTTCAGTTTAAAAAATTTAACCCATTTAATAACCCGGAAGACACATTTGGACTGGTCTAAGTCGTTGATTTAGAGAAGAGTCCATTGCTTTTCAGGAGTTGTTGAGCTAAGATTTACAAATATCAGCAGGCAAAAATCAGGACTTAGTAACACTGAGGCAATTATAATGTTTACCTTTTCTAATGATGAGTCACTCACATGACACAAACACATACACACATCTATCTACCTCCACCACACCCCTACAGACACACATACACCTACCTACACACCCAGAGGGATTTTTCTACCTTCTAAATTTTGAGTCCATGGTCTAAAACATTGGGGAAATATATACAAAAATTTTAACTAAAACAGAAAAACTGAATTTGAGACATTTGTTTGAAAATACTTTATTTTTTATTTTGAAATTCCAAATTGGGAATTTTTGCATACTCTGGGGAAGAATACAAGTCATTTCTGCATTGGTCCTGTAACCAGACCTAAAATGGCCTAGGAAAATCTGTGCACCAGACACACACCTATATTTGTACACACACACACAGGCGCACACACATACATACCATATTGGACCCCATAAGCGTGCAGGGCATAACTAAAAATAGGGTAAAAGAGTGGGTGCTTATTGGTACCAATCAATAGTCGAATTGATGTAAAAGTTTAATTTTTATAAGACACAGTGGTAAAGTTGTCATAGATTTGACCAAGGACACCTATTGACAGTCTTCAATTGCTTGGAGCTAGAGATAAACTGTTACTTATCAAGTTATGTGTTTCTGGTACATATCTCTTTGTCAACAGTCTAGAAAAGATTATTGATCAATGAGTAAATCTTAAAAATAGAGGAGGGGCACTTATTGGATCGAATATGGTAGTACTTATTACATCTGTACCTTTAAAAGACACTTCCTTGAGAATGATCTTATAAAACAGAAAAAAAAAGTTTTTTTAACACAGTTTTACAATCAAACTACATGTAATCAAAAATTTTTTTTAAAAACAACCATACCTTTAAGATTGCTGTCATGTTCTCTCTGGATTTCAGGTGAAATTTGAGGGCTGGCTGCAATATGGGATCTAGCTCCTAAATTTGCACAAAAAAAAATTTCAAAAAATCCATATTTATGAGTTCCAAAAGCACATGTCCACAGAAAGTATGCATTACTGGGTACATACAAAGATCAAACTATGCATATGAAATATACCATCTTGCCAATAAGTCGTCTTATAATATACATATGTAATTGATATCTTATAAAATCAATTTCAACATACACACTAATACCGTATACCTGGGAATTTTTGCTCCCATTTAATTTTTGCCCCGAGACGAGAGGGCAAATTTAGAATGAAAGCAAAACTTTCAAGCTAAAAAATTGAAGCACTGACATCCATGAGCAGTGATCCAACCAGAGGGGGCCATAAGACAAAAGGCCCTACAAAATGATAAATGTCCCTATCATTGATCATGAGACAGCTCAGCGCAGTAGCGGCAGTGTCTGGAATGACATACATGTATATATATATATTTATGGTATAGAACCAGTGCTGTTGATTTTTATCTTTCTTTGGAATCAATGATCATCCGATTTGTTATACACATTTGTACCAATACCTAACATGTATCAACTATTTGTTAATAAAAATTGCTACTTTGGTTATCTACATGTTTTTTGTTATTATTGTTATGTCCCCATGGTTATAAAAATGTCCCCATCAAATATGATCACGGGGACATAATGACCCCAGATCATTCAAACCTAGTTCTAATGTATCACTGCATGATACTATGGTGATTTAGGGAAAATTTAAGACAGGGTGAATATGTTTTGTGTCATGAAAGTGCGAACATTTCCTAGTGAACAGTATGTATAGAGGATATTCAATGTTTTCTTTGGGCATACACTGAATCATATCTATTTCAGGAATTCAACCAAACAATGTGATATTTCTGACAAGTGTTTTAGCTACACAAATCAGTTTAGGAACAGTCACTATCAAATTCAAACAGTTTCAAATGATCATGTGACAAAGACCAGGCTTTAGACTCGGAACTCTTATTGGTCTTTCAGATGAGGTTTAAAACCAAGGTCTGGAAAATTGGGAAAAATACAACATTTTAACAGAAACAGACAAGCTTAATTTGTTTGAAAATACTATATTCTTTATTTTGAAATTCCAAATTGGGAATTGTTGTATATTTTGGGGGAAATTACAGCCATTTTTGCATTGGAATGGGTCCTGTAACAAGACCCCAAAGTGGCCTAGGAAAATCCCTGCAGCTGGCATAGCATGTAAAAGAACCTTCGCTGCAATGGCATCTGTTCATACAGCATATCATAGGTTAATATTGTGGCACTTTACCTAAAGCTGTTGACATCGCCATAAAAATGAAAACTTCTCGGCTTGACGTAAAACGACAATCAAACAATATCCATAAACAATTACATCAAACATTGTACTATGACTGATACCTGTCCTTGCTAAAATTCTGCTCTGTGGAGTCCTTCCAAACGGAGTATATCTGCGTGCACTACGACGTATGACAGAGTTTATTCTCACAGGATTCTGCGAGTCCCTGACAGGTGTTTCCTGTATCATGCTGGAGTTTTCTTTCTTTTTCATATTTCTGGAATTTGATGATATGATGATAATAATTAATAAGCGAGTGTAGTGAGCTCTTTATTGTAAAGAGGTACATGTAGAAAATTAGCACTGTAGTAGTACATTGTACATTTAAATGTTAAATGTAAATTTTTTAATCATTAACCTGATGCATCACTAGTCACTCTTCACAAAAACCAGAGTTTTATATATACATGTAGCATCGACAGGTCCGAAATTCAGCCCCAATTCCCAATGCAAAATGCATGTATTTTTCCCCATTTGATAAAGAAATTCCCATTTTGATGTTGAGCTCATGACCATAATGAAAAAAAATAATAATAATGTAATTTAAATGCATTTAAAATTTGCATTTACATTTCCATGTGTGCACACAATTTTTCCCACTCTGACACAAATTCATGTTAAAATTCCCAATTGTGTTGCCAATGGTATTTTCCCAAAATTGTCAGAAAAAGGCCTGAAAACATATTCAAATCAAACATTTAGAAGACCTTTTTCTGGTCAAATGTTTGTGGTTGTGTCTATGTTCCAAATATTTGATGTCACAGTTAAACTCTGATGTCATTTTGTGAAACAGATGTTGCTCTTGTGAGATGAGATGGACTCCTGATGAATGCTATTCATGCATTTTGAGCTTTCAAGGCATTGCCTTAATTCAGATTATTTGACATTTCCGTATTAACACCCCCCCCACCAATCCCCACCCAAAAAGAAAAAAAAATACACAGAGATTGTGGAATAAATTTACTTCAGTACATGTACTCAGTAGTCTTACCAGCGATATATACAGCTGTTAGCTTTATACTGTGTATATCGCTGGTCATACAAAATGCAGTTTTTCCCCACATGCATTCATGTTTCAAACTTACATCAACATGTATACCAGCTGCAAAATAAAACAAAACAAGTTTACTCATCTACCCCTGAAAACAATTGACTCTTCTGTAAATCAATCAATTAAGCCAGTCCAAATGTGTCTTTAGGGATGAATGAGTAAGTCAGGTCGATTCGCCCCGATTCCAGTTTGACCCTAGGTAGTTTTGCCCAGACTCCAGTTCACCCCGAGTCATTTCGTCCTGATTCTAAACGTACCTATGCTTATGTAATACTATATCTACCAGCATTTGGCTTGATATTCATAAGTCTTTTAATGTGCAAGTTGGTAAATATACAAACTGATATTATTTCAAACCCTTTTTATGACGATTTTGAATGAGTTTTCTGTGTTCTTAAACTATGTGTATTTATATAATATTATAATTATGTATCTAATTTAAGGTAACATATTAGAATTTAGATATCTGCAAACTTTCGACAAGTCTCAGTTGGTAAGCCTATCTACTGTAAGTATCTTACCAGTAGATCTAAAAAGAAATCGTTCTTTGAAAACCGAGGATAGTGAGAAAAAAGTACATATTGAATGATAAAGATAAATAATTAAAAAAGCAATCGACTTCATAAACGGTTCGCCTATGCTCATGAACCCACTTCACCTGATATATTATAAAGGGTGAAATGACTTAGGCGAATGAACTCAGGGCAAACTGGAATCAGGACAAATCGACCCCCCATTCTAAACAAGATAAACATTGATATTACAACCCTCTTCATGCTATCTGAGGATTCAGATTTTCCATCGTTTTCAATGGTGCCAAAATAAGACACAATTCCCAATGCAAAAACAATACATGTACATTGTTTCCCAATTTACAGTCGAAATTCCCACTTTAAGTAATATGACAATGAATTTGACAAGATTAACATACATGTATTACTAGTTATGTTTGTCTAGATTTCATAGTTTCAATAAAAAGTTGCTAAAATTTCCGATTCAAAAGGCCCACGCCCCGTTCCTAAAAGAGTGTGGAAAACCCAAACCCCGGCGCCCGTAGAGAGTGTACAGTGAAGTTCGGATTGGACAGTCAGACTGAGACTGAGAGTTAATAAAGGGCGAAGCCCTCATATATGTAGAGAAGCTCACATTTTTTATTCCTACTACATCCGGGGACCCGTACTACTAATGGTAAAAATTTTGCTCACATCGGGAATTTGCGCGTGACATAAACAAAATGTCGGAAATGCAAAGTCATTACTTAAAAGCGCATTGCAAACGAAATAATAAGCTACCACACTAAGAAACGTTTTGTAGACCGAGACTAGGCCATAACGACTAGGGTTGTACATCGAACCTGATCATGAAGCGCCTCCATTATTCTGGTAATGTGAACTGCACGAAATGATGGATACGCTGGGATAGAGAAAATATATAGCATAAAAACATGTTTGTGCATTTAATTCATGACTAATAAATACCACATAGATTCTATTTAAGTGTTAGCACCAAGGAAACAGTCAGCCACTCAATATTTTATTTAAAACAATGAGGTGAATGGCCGGAACATTTACATGAGAAAAACACTGAATATTAATCATTTTGGTGATTCTGTCGTGTTGCCCAGCAGGGGGCAACACGACGGAATCCCCAAAGGGATAAACTGTTGATGAATGCCTTCGCCCTCTCCATAGGTTTACCTATGTATTATTTATATCTGTGGAAATGCTGGGTATTATCCTCCGATTTTACCCAGCGTTTCCACAGAAATTAACTCAGTCTCGGAGTATGCAGTATTGCAGAGATTGAGTGAACTGAAGTAGAAAAACGGACCGGTACAAACGTTAATTTAACTATACCTTAAACTTCAAACCAACACAATAAAACAATTTTCTTTAAGTTTATACGTTTACGCGAAATTGCTAAACGCATAAACATCTGAACATAAATATTCTGTGTGATTGTTATGAAAGGCATTTGCAAGTTTTGAATCCACCGCCATAGGCGGAAACAGTCAAGTCTATGTAAACTGTCAAAGAAAAATAGAAACCGGATCAGACCATATTGGTTTTCCGGAATCCAAATTCCCTTGTTTGATCTGACTGGAAGAAATGTAAATGGACTCAGGTTTTGATATGACTGAATTTATTTTCACTTATTCATTCAATGGTGAAGGGATGATTCAGATTAAGAACTGTAGAGCCTAAAGAATTTCAAGTATTACACATTTATACAAGCTAGCAAGATGATAAGACAACTGGGCAATTTGATGACAGGCGAATAAGAGTATTAAGACTACACGGCCGACAAGATGACAGGTCGACACGCCAACAAGACGACAGGTCGACAGACTGTATTGTATGCATTGATAATTTTCATCATTTATATCAAAACAATAATTTCCGTGTCTTATTTAGTGCGTCTATATATGTATAAAGTTTATGGTTAGTTAGATGTATCAAACGTACTCTCAGAATAATTCTTAATTTTACTACTTCTCCATCTATCTCTAATTTTGTCGGTCTGTCGTCAGTCGGCACATCTGACCTTTTTTGAAATGTTAAGATGCGTTTTTTGTTTTGTTTTGTTTTGTTTTTGCTTTTTTTTGTGGGTTTTTTTTTTTTCCTTTTTTTTTGTAATTCAATTTGTTTCATAGTAAACACGGGAAAATCATTGCTATACCTGAATGTGTGATGCAGCTAGCTTCTGACCGCACCGTTTCCCGCCATTGCTTCTGCTTCAAGAAATATTCGAACACCGCGGCATGGTAAGCTTCCTCAGAGCGTTTGACATCGAGGTCACTTGCGTAAAAATCGGTTACGACAGAGAACAACTAAACTTGCAAACAGTATTTATTCCATCTCTAAAATATTATGTCTATGGGTTTAAATCATGAAAAAAGTCGTGTAGATTAATATTTACAACATGGCAGCAGATCTTATCGATTCCTCTAACCATTTAAAATGCCTGTGCTCTGATCGTCTCTCTCCGTTCCCAATCGGTAAATTTCGGAGCGCTCGATGTGTGACGTACATGTATATACGATCATTCGTAGTTATACTTTTCGCGGCGAATGAATAGTAAACTTTTAATATTACAACATTTAAACCATATAGACCCATAGAGGCACATTTGGACTGATCTAAGTCATTTAATTATTGGGCAGATAGGTCAAAATTTTGTTTTTGTTTATGTTTATTTCTTAAAATCTTTGACGTTCAAAATGATTAAATCTACATACTTTCCTGCAAGCAACACATAACATAGTTTTGAGCATATATTGAATTATTTCCTGTATAAGAATTTATAGTACATCGCAAATGTATAAGACCAGCGATATACAAAGCTTTATATATTGCTGATAAGACACATATTTTCTACAAAATTGAATCTAGACAATTCCGGATATTTTTATTAGATCTAACCCCGTCGATTCTGGAAGTATCATTCAACAGGAAATTCCGTTTTGTAGAGATATTCATACGCAAAAATAATTATATTAGCAGTGTTGTATTTTTATCCATATTCTTGGAATTCTGAATTTGATTCTAAAACAGTCTACAATTACCTCTATCCCCTGATAGTTTTACTGACTCAAAATATATCATCAAGTTTTTTGACGGATTGCATTTGAGCGGAAGAAACTTCATATATGTTATTCGGTCAACATGGCTTCCACTAGACGACGTGTACTAGTAAAATATGTTGTCATCACCTTATTTTGTCAAACGTTAGTGTTAGGAGGTGACGGCTCAGTACATTCTAATGGAGGAACTGGAAAAGGAGGACAAACCATGGAATTTCGTGGTGGAAATCGGCCACCACCGCCAGGGCTCGTGGCCGGTCATGACGGATTCGCAGGCGCTGAAACTGGCAGACTTAGGCAGAAGCGCATGGGTGGAAAACCATTGCAGTTCAAAATTTCCGACACCCCCGAATGTGCAGATGACTGTATTAAATTTTGTAACCCCAAAACTTACAGAAATAACTTCGCCATGCTTGATTGTCTCCAAAGTGATTTAAAGGTAGGTCTACTGATACCTATAGAGACGGCCTTTATTATTTAATTGCTGTCATACCAAAAGAGAAAGTTATATCTTTGAAAGAAAGAATATTTTGAAAATATAGGAAATATCTATACTATACTCTAAGTCACATTATAGTCTAAGTCACATTAGTTAAGAAAGAAGGCCTGGCTCAGTCGGTAGCATGCTCAACTTTTGATCATGAGGTCGTGAGTTTGAGTCCACCTAGCTGCTGGCTGGTTTCCTGTCCTTCAGATGAGACAGTAAAACAGGTTCCTTGTCACAGTAGGTGTCAGCACGTTAAAGAACCTCACTGCTCAATGGCCATAAGTGCCAAACATAGGCCAAAATTTGAAGCCCTCCACTGGCATATGGTGACGTCTTCATGTGAGTGAAAGATTCTTGAGTGGGACGTTAAACAACAATAAGAAATTTTGAATTTAATTTACAATACAGTTGGTTGTCCTATTCCAAAAAATGTGCTGATATTAATCGAAAACAAATCAAAGTACTGAAGGTACAGATATGAGTTGATGGTAATCATTAAGTTTTAGTGAGGACACTGAGGTACAATACAGCTTGGGTGTTTTGTAGATTTTACACAAAATACAGTGGGCATATCACCTGAAAACACTGGGAATCCGAGTGGTTTTCTGTGTAATTGTTCACACCTTCAGGGTACAGATATACCCCCTGGTGTGATTCATTGTTTATTGATGTCATCCCACTCTACAGGTAATTTACCTGAGGAACAGCACTCACTCACTCAGAGATGCTACATGTAACTATTACACTTTCAATGTGAATCAGTTTTTTTCTCAAATGTATTAAAGGGGTTTGACATGTTTGACGGTGAATTTTTAGCTTATTTTACAGTCAAATTTTATTTTGTAATCTTTAAAATTTATATTAAATCACAGACATGTAATATGTCTCTGATTAAATCTAATAAATAAATTATGATTAATTCATACTTCTTTACAAAGTTTATTTATATTTACATGTACATATCTTGAACTTTAACCTCCTAAATATTAATAATCCACTAGCTCAAAATTAAATAAAATTAATAATGATCTGTGCAGTTCTACTGAAGAACAATTAACACAAACAAAGTATCTGAAAAGTGGTATATCATAATAGAAAGACTTCAGTCTTAAAACAGTTGATTTACACTATTGTTTACTTGTTGCTGTTGTTCATTTCTATTATTTTATTTTGAATTTTGTTTCCAAAACTGTATTGTTACAAATATATAGAAAAACAAATATTGCTTAAAACAGTCCTCTAATTTATTTTAAATATACATGTACATGTTGCAAAATAGCAACAATAATATACAAAAAATGTAGGGGAGGTTTGTAGGAAGGAAAAATTAAAAATATATATATTTTTAAATTACATTGTATCACCAGTCTCTGTTGCTTAATTAATGATTTCATGTTTTATGTATCTGTTGTTAACTTGCTATTTTATTTATCTATTTAGGGGTTATAATAATCAAAACTTATTTTGGAATTAATTACTATAACAATAGATTAATAATAATTTAATTTGGAAATGCATGTAATACATCATTACATGTATAATTTGCATCAACAAGCTGGTTGGATTTGGGGAATTAGAGACAGTGTATTAACTTCAATCTTCAATTTGAATGACATTTCCCAAAACAATAAAATCACCCATGCGTGAAACCTACCTGGCCATCTCAACCAAGCCACCCTTCCTAACATCCTGTTTTGATAAGACACATAAGAAGTACATGTAACAATATTTTAAAGACAAAGGTCATTGATAATCAGAGTGAACTACATATTTTAATTTATTACAATCCATGTGAGTTTTATACTGATATGTAGCCAACTTTTTAATTTATTCTTGTATGGATATCCGTAGTATTTTTCAGTTCGAAAATTTAATTGATACCTGCATAATATTAATAATTATCATATGATCTATCTGAAACTGAAGTTGTGTACCCCATGGAGAGAGAGAAAATCCCTCACATCCATAAATTAGGCCTAGTTTTGGGTGCACTGATACGAACTTGACGTAGATCTAGATTCTATAATGATGAATAAAATCAGTTACATCAGTCATCGTGATATTTTGGTGAAGGAAAAATACAGATACGTTGCCAAAAACTAAACAGAAAATGCTGATGTTTCCTAATTTTCTCTCGGACTCAAATGTTTTTAAATCAGAAAAAAATTCGCCTGAAAAAAACCGTGCTCGTGCTACAGGGTCGGTTATGTTCTTCCTTCTCGAAAACTATATATCTCAAAAATGTTGAGAATCTTCACATTTCAATACAATAAACTGATATTATAAGCCGTAAACGTAAATCATTTTCCTGGCGACCCGAGTCATGAAATGTGTAGGCTACAACAGCATACATAGTACAGTTAGATCACATGTTTCTCAGAAGGAAGAATATGGCGGTACATCACCAATAACTTAGAACGACTTTGGCGCGTGGAAAATCGAGTCTTGCATTTCATATTACCAGATATTCGAATGAGCAAAACATAGATATGATTTAATTTACTATCTCTTTGTTTCTTTTGACGACAATGATTCTTGGAATGAAGATGTCGGCGGTCATTTTACCCAGTCAATACTCGAATGATGGTTGTCAATTTCGGAGCATAAAAAGTCAAGCCCTTTATTTTATACGAACTTACAGATGCACAATAAATATATTCAACTGAGAAAACATTGATATGATTTTTATTTAATTATTTTTGTTTTGTTTCTCTGGACGACAGAAATCTCAAATCATGACAAAAGTTGATTCACTATCGGACTGTAGGTCAAAATGTCCAAAGTCGGCACATTTAGATTTTTTGATTTACAGAAAATTTATTTATGATAAACGAAAATAATATATTGTTATAAAATTTCCCCGATTAATTCATTTAAAGTAAATGTAGAGTAGTCTGTTTTCTTTTAACAATCGTATTAATGCTAGTATACACGTGATGTTAATTAGTATGGGTGCTAGAATCTGACATGTAAAACAGTAAAAACAAAACATATACACGTAATATTAATAATTTCTTAAACAATAAAAACACAATTCCTCAAACTTTTCTTTGCCTGTTAGTAAGACCTTTTTATTGTTTGATAGATCTAGTGGACAACAGTTTTACAGGTAGATTATCAATAAGACAAGTCAGTCTTCACGCCTCAGTGATTTTAGCTTCTCTCCGGATGAGATGAGAGGTGCCAACAAGTGTTGGTTCACAATATTTTATGACCCCTTGTACACAGTGTTTTTTCAGATTTTACACGGGGCATCTTCCCACTGTGATCCGTGGAAAAATTACGAAACATGTGAGCCGTACTGTATAATACCCTCGGTATACTGAAAAAATATACATCATGTACACATGCTTGAAATACAAGGTTTTCTCTGGGATTTTCAAACAAGGAATCCATGGACTCCCACAACTACAAAATTAGGAGTCCATTTGGTAATTTAGGAGTCCATTTGCAGTCCACTTCAATTTGACCAGAATTAAACTGAATGCCAAATGTGCACTTGTGTTGTTAATTACAGACATCCCTATAGGGAAAATATCAACAGTACATGTGGAGCATTTTTTTTCTGATCATAGCTTAATCATGTTGGGAGAGTGAGTAGTTTTTCCCGCACTCATATGTGAAACAAAACATCAGCACCATTTTTAAATGTTACTGTAACACCATCGTAATTTCCTGGTTTGTTCTTGAACCCAAATCTATAAACTGTTACACAATTACATGTTTTTAGAAAAATAGATGCAAAAACTGAAAAGTTACTAAATACATGTAGCCTACTTATTGATGCCTCAAATTTATTTATTTGAAAATAATATCTATTTTATCCATTTCAAGTATTAAAAAACTTTATCATGTGTAAGATGTACATAAACATTTGTGTTAATAAATCATTTTATACAACTATCATTAGTACTTTCATTATTATTTTTTAATTTTCATAATTCAAATGAAAATCAGGTTAGGTATCCCTACTATAATTTATATTTCTGGAAGTACCCATAAAGTAATGAACGATGTTGTTTTGTATTTCTAGATCTACATTAGAGGTAAAGATCTTCCTGTTTTATTATAAATAAAATGATGAATTCAGTTTCTTGGTTTTCTTGTGGAATTGCACTAGAACATAAGAATTAAAAATGGACATAAAAAAGGATGTGTTGGTCACAATGTTCAATGTGTAAATTATTTTTTATTTATTGGGCAATATTACTGTGGTGGAGCCATATTTTCTCAATAATATTGTGTCAATATTATTTACAATAAAATTGATCATGTATGGGGAAAAGCTTTAAACTATACCAGGGTAGGGTTCGATACAGGATATCTAGGCATCCGTGAAACAGACACTTAAAAAAAATCGAATGATTTTTATTTGAAAAACAATCAAATTATTCTGCTTTAAAAAATCAAATTTAAAAAATATATATACGTAAAATAAATCCAACATCAACTGCTAGATGAGTGGTCATTTTTGTCAGCATTAAATGTTCGTAATCGTAATTTTCAGTCTATTAACTGGCGACAAAAATAGCTTCTGACGATATTTCTGGCGCTCCCATTTCATTGAAGTATTAAGCCCTCTATGTTACATAAGTCCCTTACATCTTCCATATAGTCATCAGGAACATAGACTAATAACCTTGTTTATTAATTTATGTCATTAGAGAATTCAGAGGTGTAATTATCTGACTTGTGCTGGGGTAATTGCACAACAATCTGTACTATGGTCAGGTACCTATACACTGTACAATACAGATTGATTATATTAATTATATTTAAACCTGTGCAGCTATAATCATTACCCATATGTTCTGTCCTTTAACAGACATAAAAGATTAACATAATTGATGTTATATTAATTTCATGCAGCTTGTGTATCTATTTTCAATCATTTTACTTTAAAAAGTTGGCTGAGAAATATCAAAATAAATGCACATATATATATATATATTATATATATATATATATAAAGCTTTAAATATAGCTGATAAATGTTAAAATCCTCCAAAAAAAATTTCAAGCTTTTGACTTTAAAAAATATCATATTTCCAAATATTTTTCAATCAAACTACATGTAAGATTATGTTTCTTCCAGGTAAGTCTAGTTATTTATTTTCTGTATTCCAAATGCAACTTTTATATTAGATTATTCAGAATTTAGTACTTTAAAATTCATTATAACAAATTTGGATATTGGTATCTGATGGATGCCTTTCTGAAGGGAACGGGGTGTAACTGCTAAAATTGTGTTATAAAAACAGGGCATTTACCAACATGTTTAGCCAGAAAAAGGCTAAGAATTCATTTTAGAGCATTAGACACCCTAGAGCTTCCGAGGCCTAGGCGGCTCCTGGACCCCAACCAAAATATTTAGACGTTTTCAAATAAGGACTCTGCTTTTAAAACCTTGATTAAACCCAGAAGGGCTCTCAGAAGAGCAAAATTGGGGAGAGATCCTGGGAACCCAGGATCAAAATCTGGGGAGTCCCATCCAGATAATGAAGAGTCCACTTATTCAAAGTCATCGCCAAAATCTATTTTTATGGTTGCCCCTTCATTTATTTATTCATTCAAATCTATTAGATCTGGATTCTATCTTTTGATGTATAGATATGTTGTTTTTTTTTCTATCAATAATTCAATTGTATTTTTATCGACGTCTGTCCGTTAACTTTTCATATTTTCAACTTCTTCTCTGAAACCACAAAAGGGATTTTGACGAAACTTGACAGGAAGCAAGTACTCAAGGTCCTTTAATAAGGTTGTAGTTTTCAGCCAAATTGGCCCAGGGGTGAATCCAGGGCAGAGCAGAATATGTCCAAAAGGTACCCCTCTTAAAAAATCTTCTTAATCCAGAACTGCTACATGAATAGAAAAACCGATTGTTTCATAGTGAACTACATGGATGTATGATTCAAGTTTTTATTTTTTGTATTTTTCATAGATATAGGAATATTAATTTTTGAAGCATTTTTTAGGTCTTTTCAAACTTTGTCATTTTCATTGATTTTTACATGATTTCCTCAATTATCTCCCCTTGCATTCACAATGAAGCATTAAAGTATTTTAATTATAGTTGAAGAAATGCCGAAATTTGATTTCTAGAATTTTTATGAATTTCTTAAAACAACAATATTTGTGTTTCTTGGCCAGATCAGGCTATATGTACATGTACATATTCTTCTTGGTCTTCTTTCTACATTTGTAGATTGTTCTCAGGTGAGTGACTGAAGCCTTTTTGGGCCTCTTGTTTCTTGTTTTGGTCGCTTCAGTTTTTGAAAATACTCTTTCTACAGGAATCTCTGTGTTAGCCATGTGATATCAGTAAATTAGGTCATGTGGGTATTGTGTTATTTTACTCCTGCCAAAAGAGTGCTTTGAAGGGGAATAACTCCAAATGTATTATATGACGTACACATAATATGATAATAATCGGAATGCTCTTTTGGGTTATTTTATTTTGAGCAATAAGGGGTCCCATTCTTTCACTTACTCTTTATTAATTTCAACAAACTTTTCAATTATTTACAGTCCACTCAGCACTCGTAACCCAGTTTATTAATTATTAAAATTAATATTATTTGGCCAAACAGAGGTGTTAGAAATCAGAGGTGTGTTGGCCATGAGGGATAATCACACAACAGCTCGTCTTGGTCAAATACGTGTACATACATGTTCAGATTGATTACATGTATCATTTAACCTTCATACATGTATATACCAAAAGACATTTTTCATATATGCACACTCCTTTCATGTACTTGTGTATGCTGACATAAGAATTTAACAACATTAATATTTTATTCAAATTTCATGAAGTTTTTATAACAATCCTCAATGATTTTACATATAAATTTTGACTGAGAAATGTCAAAGTGAGATCTCCGTGTCTTCTGTGATGTCAGCACTACTCTCCACAGTATATAAGCTATATGTATCATTATGGTGTGCATGTATGTAATGGGTGCTACTGTGCATCTTAAAATTTGTGATACTTCATTGCAAAAATGTTTTATTTCAATTACATAGATTTTCAACTCAGATAAGGAATATCTTCTTGTAATTCATTTAATTATAAAAGTAATATTTTATTCAAATTTCATGAAGTTTGTGTAACAACCCTAAAATGATTTTACATAAAGATTTTAACTGAGACCGTCATGTCTTCTGTGTTCATTTAATTAAATTTAATGTAGTGTAACTATTGAGTCATTGCAGTGATCACATTTACTGGTATTTAAACTTTTTTTTACTTTGAATCTGGCTTGAAAAATTTTGATAGTTGACAATTTTTCTGGATCTAATAAATCTTCTTAAAGCTGAACTAGGATCCTAAAAAGCTGTTGATCTTTTAATAAAAAAAAATTGTGTTGAAAAAAATGTTTTGAAACATTCACACTTCATCTCCCCACACGCAGACATGTTTGTAATTCCTTCACTGGAAAACAAGTCCCACAACAGGTATAAAAAGCGGATATAACTATATCAGTCGTCATTGCATATCTGTACTCACAATGCGAAACGTGCAAAGTCCCAGAGGCTAAATAAAACTCACAGACTTAGTCTTACCTGTACTTTAACAGAAACAATCATATCATCTTTAATTGCTATAGTGTGTGATACACTGTTATAAGCTGATGTGATTGAATACAGTGAAACTTGTATATAACGACCTACTTAGGGACAAGAAAACCGGTCTTTATAGGGAGTTGGTCTTTATATAGAGGTTGATTTTTACACATGGTACTGTTGGGGATAGCAAAAAACATTTATGACCAGGTGGTCTTTATACATCTACATAGGTGGTTGCTAAAACAGGTTTTGCTGTATTGGAATCGAACCTGTCTTCTCTTAGACCACCTCATTCTAAAAACCACTCACTTGGTTAATTAGTTAAAATATTGAAACTAGAGCTGTTGCTAACTATGCCAATTAAGCAGTATTTGTTTGTTTATTTATTTCATGCATAATATCCCCTCAGTAAGACAAACACATATCATAACTAGACTTTGTCAAGACAAAGACACGGGCTTTCCACTGTCCATGTAAAGACGAGATTGTTCTGTGTTGAGATTAGCATCATATCAGTTGATTTACTGACACAAGTTTCATGTTCCTGTGTTAAGTCTGTCACAAATTTTGCTGTCATGTTGATTTACTGACACAAGTTTCATGTCCCTGTGTTAAGTCTGTCACCAGATCGCATTACATAAAATTTCATGTTTTGACCACTGTGACCTTGACCTTTGACCCAATGACGTCAGAAAAGTATACCATTCTGGAGACTGTCATGTTGACTTACTGACACAAGTTTCATGTTCTTGTTAAGTCTGTCACCAGTTATCGCGTTACATAAAATTTCACGTTTTGACCTCTGTGACCTTGACCTTTGACCCAATGACGTCAGAAAAGTATACAGTTCTGGAGAATGTCATGTTGACTTACTGACACAAAGTTTCATGATACCATCGTATCATAATATCACAATATTCAAAATATAATAATAACACAAAATCAACAAATTTAAACAAAAACTCATGTTTATATCTACAGAATTGAATTCAGTAGTATTCTCGCATTTCAAATGATTATTGATGCTAACATTAACTGTGTTGCTATGCTTCTCGGGTAAATAGTGTTAACTTTTTTTCAGAACCATCCGAGTTCTGGGAAAACTTAAGCAGTGAACGAACGTTCCGTTTGTTTGTTATTTATTTCATGCATAATAAAAATAACCACCGGAAAGTCATCCCCTCAGTAAGGAAAGTGGAGGAGCTTCGTTTTATTTCAGTGACATATAAAGACACTTTTTATATCGTAATAAAGCATGTAAAAAAATTATGTTTGTTTGTGTCGGGGAAAATCGGTATATATTTTTTAGGAGCTTCACAATAATGTATGTGATTGTTTAGGTAGCTCAGGTACATAATATTATAAATACAAAAACTTTTTTTTTATATTGGAGTCCGTAAAATAGCCATGCTAGAGTATTTTCACGATATCATCATCAGGTTTTCCGTATCGTGATTTATCGCAATGACAATATATATGATAACAGCTCTAAATGGAACCTGTCTTCTCTTAGACCACCTCATTCTAAAAACCATTTGCTTGGTTAATCAGTCCTTTGGTTAAAATATTGGAATGGAACCTGTCTTCTCTTACACCACCTCATTCTGAAAGCCACACACTTGGTTAATCAGTCATTTAGTTAAAACGTTAACCTCTTTTAGTTTAGAGAGACCACCTGTCTTGTAAGACCACATTTCTGTGGCAGTAAGCTAGGGGTGGTCTTTTGAGTAATTGTAAGACCAAATTTCTGTGGCAGAAGAGATGGTCTTTGGATTAATTGAGAGACCACTTGGCAGTAGGTACTGTCTCTCAAGACAGGTTTCTCTGTATTCACCACTTGCTATTGGACAAAACACGATAATTGGTTCAACTATGTTTAAACCAGATGACTAAAAAGGAACTCATATATATAAAATAATAGGAAATGTAGGACTTGTTTTTGTTTTTGTTTTTTTTACCTGTTGAAGTCAAACACGTGCTTATTGCAGACAATATATTATAGTTCATACATGTAAGTACTGCTATAGTCTGTATCAGTATATATACATTTTTGTACATGTATACAGGTATAGTGAAATACAATGTACAACTAATACTCTTTTGAGAATGGGAACTGTGCCTTTTGAATTGGGAATTGTAGCAACATTTTATTGAAATTGGGAAAACTGAAAATGAAAAAACTGTTTGAAAATATAATAATCTTTTGAAATTCATTGTCATTTGACTTCAATTGGGAAAATTATGGAAAATTGCATTATTTTACATTGGGAATAGGGGCTTATTTTAGCCCCTTACGATAGGGTGGAAAATCCCATGTAGTATGAAATTTTATTGGTATAAAAATGCTACTCCATGATAAATTCTTGACATAATCACACAGACTACATGTACATGTATATGCCATTAAAACAACAAGTAAATTTCTTTTTTGGTCTTCTTAAAATTCTGAATTAAAAATAATTACTTAAAAAGTATTTAATTGTCCCTTTAAAAATTTTTAATGCAACATTAACAGCATAACATAAAAAGTCGATTTTGGACTCATGTGATCAAAACTCAAAATCTAGTTGGGTGCATGCCCTCCATGAAATTTGGTGAAACATGGAAAAATCTCTGATTGTTCTCATTATACCTACAATGTAGGTGCATAATGTACATTCTAAAACCCAGTATTTTTATTGATAAATGTATACCATTAAGATAACATTTCTATGACATTAATTCACCTCTAAAGACACATTTGGACTGGTCTAAGTCATTGATTTACAGAAGAGTCCATTGTTTTGCAGGGGTTGAAGAGTTGAAAACTGTCATGATCAGTTGTGCCAATTATTGTGTTTTATCAGTATTCATTTGTGAACATTAGTGTCAGCTTACGACCTAATAGAGAAGTACTCTTTTAACATGTACTCTATTTGTTACCAAAGGATACTGCACATGTAACACTGACATGTATACATTAATGTATTTATAAATATATAAAAATGATGACAATTATCATGTTTACTTGTACAATAAGATGTATGTTATTATCATGTGTTCCCTGAAGCATAACATGGATGTTAGAGAAATGACATAAAAACATGATTTGCTGATAGTTTTTACTTGTTTTGGAGTTAAAATGACATTTGTTACTGACAGTGCCATGAAGTGTTACTAACCTGAGATCCATTTCTGTTGTCTATTTCAGGTGATGGACGAACTCTCAAAAGAATGCCATCATGTATGTATAATAAGTATACCCTCTCCATAAATCTTACTCTTGTTACAGGGAAATGAGCGGAGTTAGTGTGTGTGTTGTATTAATGTCATATGTGTCTTACTGTGCATGTATATATGTGATGTGTGTGTGTGTGTGTGTGTGTGTGTTTTCCCTAGGATGTTATTTTAGCGAGTCCCAGGGACCCACAAGAACAGAATTCCAGAGTCTTTAGTTAAATGTTTGAGTCCCGAAGTCAATGAAATTCAAGAAAATAAATAAAAACAAGGACAAACATTTTCAGTCTCAGATTGAAAAAAAAAAATACTGGTACTTAAGAACTCTCTAATATTTCTGTTTTGCATCCTGAAAAGATTTTATGGGTCAGAGACACAGAAATCATACATAAGGGAAAACCCTGGTGTGTGTGTGTGTTCATATGTAGAGTGGAACCTCGCAATTAAGACTAACTGACTCAAACTGGTATGATTAGTGAGTTGGTCTCTTAAGTGAGGTTCTGTACCTGTGAAATATTTTTTCAAGAGACTGGAAATTTTTGGTCTGAATTGTGAGATGGTCTCCTAAGCAAAGTGGTCTTTAGGTTCCACTGTACCTGTACATATTTTACTGTACATGTGTGTGCGTGCATATGTGTGTGTTGCATAATCAGACATTTTTTATTACCAATCATCAATTAAAACCTGAAACATACAAGTAATCAAATAATCAGTTATACGAGAATGTTTCATGAGTTCATATAAGCAAAGTCATACATGTATATTATTAATTTATTTGTTGAAGTTTAATACATTTTGTAAATTGATGTATGATTTGTCAATGTCATATATTGTTCACATATTTAGATCTAATTGTGATTTGTTTAAAAGATACACAAACTCACAAGCAAACATACAGAAATTTAGAATAATAACTAATAGGCAACTTTCGAGTTAGCCCGGATTACCGTTATGATCCTGCATTTATTAGCGCCTTTTCAATTTTGTTCCTCATATGTTCTTCTGGTTTTCATATTTACCGCCGCAACGTATGTAAATTAAATGGAAGTATTTTTATTTTTTAGCGCATTAACTTTATTTTGTATGAAGAAACCCAAGAGACTCTTAAAACATACCACAGTAGGTTATTTAGTTGAACGCCAAATTACTGAAATGTGCAGACAGACCAGGAATCGAACCCATGACCTTCCGAACGCTAGAAGGGCGCTTTTACCAATTGCGCTATCAAGACTCTATAAGTTACTGAAACTGGAAATAACATTGAGGAACATTTTTTCTAGAATCACTTAACTGGCAATAATAAAAGCAGGATTATAACAGTAATCCGGGCTATCTTGAAAGTTCCCTATTGGTGAAATTAAATGAAAAACAGGGACAGGAGGTGGGGGGGGGGGGGAGTGTCTACTTGCAGACATACCCCAGCTTTTGTTTCTGTCACCAAAAAGTAATTTTGCTGGACATACACCAACCTGGGTCTCAGGTGTTGGTTGATAGATAATTCAGTTATACAAATACAGTATATTCTGATTTGATGTGATTTTATTCACATATAGTGTCAGTAAAAATTAAAATGATTCCATCTTGACAGTGTGCAGGAAGCAGTCGGGGACCTTGTCAAAAGTTTATATTGTCAATAATTATACCAGTAGATATTTTCAGAAGGAAAACATGGGGTAGCAAATTGTACATTTCTTTAAAACTCTGAATACTGGTAATATCTAACTCTGTTTTATCCAAAGTACATATACAGTATACATGGAGGTAGAAAACCCCTAGATATCTCTCTCCAGTATAAAACAAACCTGTATCAGGCTACTTTAGGTGCATCATTTTAAGGTTTGCTGCAATGGATACATCAGATAGTAGTATTGTCCCTAGAAGCTATTTGCTACATGTAGTCCCCTACTTGGAGGTGGGGAAGGACTGTAGGTTTTTGTCTGTACTTTGCTACATGTAGTCCCCTACATGGAGGTGGGGAGGGACTATAGGTTTTTGTCTGTACTTTGCTACATGTAGTCTCCTACATGGAGGTGGGGAGGGACTGTAGGGTTTTGCCTGTACTTTGCTACATGTAGTCCCCTACATGGAGGTGGGGAAGGAGTGTAGGTTTTTGTCTGTACTTTGCTACATGTAGTCTCCTACATGGAGGTGGGGAGGGACTGTAGGTTTTTGTCTGTACTTTGCTACATGTAGTCCCCTACATGGAGGTGGGGAAGGACTATAGGTTTTTGTCTGTACTTTGCTACATGTAGTCCCCTACATGGAGGTGGGGAGGGACTAGGTTTTTTGCTACATGTAGTCCACTACATGGAGGTGGGGAGGGACTATACGGTTTTGCCTGTACTTTGCTACATGTAGTCCCCTACATGGAGGTGGGGAGGGACTGTAGGTTTTTGTCTGTACTTTGCTACATGTAGTCCCCTACATGGAGGTGGGGAGGGACTGTAGGTTTTTGTCTGTACTTTGCTACATGTAGTCTCCTACATGGAGGTGGGGAAGGACTATAGGTTTTTGTCTGTACTTTGCTACATGTAGTCTCCTACATGGAGGTGGGGAAGGACTGTAGGTTTTTGTCTGTACATGTATGTACTTTGTCAGATTATCTTGTATTATTATGTTATTCCATTTTATTCCTGCCAATTCACCCTTATATGTAGATGAGAGCGCAAATTTAAAATGCAAGCAGAATTTTCAAGCTACATGTAATTAATTAAAGCACTGACATGCATGCCATCTATAATACTATGGTTATTTAGGGCAAATTTAAAACTGGGTGATTATGTTTTCTGCTGAAAGGGGCCATAATAACCCAGGGCAAAATTAGTACTGTAAATGTGGAAATTTTCACGATACACAAGTTCTAAATCTATTCGAAAGATAATATGTTTGCGATTTTAAATGCCCATTTGATCATACTATTATTCATTTATACTTCATTGCACAATAATTGTATTTTCCAGAGCTAGAGCTCTCGCAAAATTATGCTTAAATATAGTTCTCAAGAATAAAACCTGGATTTACAGTATACAGTTTCATAATTCTCTCAGAATGTTCGTTTATTATTAAATTTGCATCTTTTACTTTAGTTTATATGGAATTACAAGAGAAATCTAACAAAAGACGAGAGGTTTGATTTTGCTGCCAAAGAAGTCTGTGTGAAAGAACTGAGTGAGGTAAGTTTTGTTTAGAAACATTGTATTGCATAATCAAAATGTTCTGTACAATTGATGTTGATAAAGAAATGATTCTGTGCAGGACTTTGAACCAATTATAGTATCCATGTATTTATAATTCCTATTACATTTTCTTTTTCCTTTCTCATTCTTTTGTACCTTTATGCAAAAACAGGGGGAAAAAATCTTTGATATACTCAGTTCATCATATCATAATAGCCTTAGAAAAATCTATTTTTAGTCATATTCTGTGGGCCTCCAAGCCTAATTGGCTAGAGTCTCTCACTTGCGGTCAGGGTAGATTCGAGCTCTGATGGAACCTAAGCTGATTTTTGTGAGAGAAAGTTTGCCAAGTTACTTGCAGAAGGCCAGAGGTCTCTTCCCTCTCCTTCTCCTCTACCATTAAAAACCAGCCGCCTTCATATAACTGAAAAATTGTTGACTGTGGCATAAAACACTATTCAGAATCAAAGTCATCTTGTAACATTTATTTTTAAATGACAGATCTGATAGTTGTCAAATTTATACTGGATTATTAAAAGAAAAATGATTATTATTAGTTATTAGGTCAATGACTGACCGTCAACAGGAATATGTTGGGTTAATCAATTCCTTGGAAGACTACATGTAGCTGAAGTGGAGCTTTTCTTGGACTTGATCAACCCGACATATTTCTGTTGATGTCTAGACTATAACCTGATAACTTTTCCTGGTAGCACGGTGGTTAGCACACTCGCTTCTCACCAATGCAATAAGGGTTTGATCCTCAGATTAGACGGGGGGAGTTTGTGAGATGGTATGGTGGTCGGTAAGTCAGACATGTGGGTACTCTGGTTTCCTCTCACAGCAAGCACCCCATAATGCCAACATCAGAGCCAACAAGAGACATTTATATAAATTGTTTAAACTTGCAAATTGATTGTTAATCAATGCAAAGTAAATAAGTAAAAAGCTTATAATTTTTATTTTGTCAAGAACCATATTTTCATCTGCGAATTGTCAGCAATTGCTACTGTACACTGAATCATGGTTTGGGTCATCCGTCTTTGCTGTCTAGTTTTGGCTTCTGACCGTCCAAAGAACCATGGAAGGCAGTCATGTGACTCTGTATACCTACTGAAATGACAACATTTTAGTTCAAAGCAAATAAAAATGAACAATAAAATGAACCAACTTACTTATAATATATAAAAATTCTTCAGTAGAGCATGTTTAACAAATAATTTTTTCAAAAAATGATCTTTACTCTTTTCTGTTTTAGATCAAGGAATGTTCGATTTTGCCAAAAGGTCAAGGGTCTATAATACCGTGTCTGGTGGAGAATATTGAAAATGTCACAACCCAGAATTGCCACACATATCTCGAGAAAATGGCACGAATTGTATTCGGTGACTACAGGCTTATCAATCATTTTGTTGATGATTGCCATGACGATATAAACAAACACAGCTGTGGACGTATCGGACCTGTTGATGAAGGAGAGGTAATTGCATTTCATTTATTCTGTGTTCATAAGTCTTATTTTTCTTCTTTTTAAAAGGCATACAAAATATCAGTGGATTTTTTTTTTTTGTATCAAAAATTTCAAATATTCATTGTTTTATACAAATAAAATTTTCTTTAAAAATCCCGCGTTGAAAAAAAAATTGTTTTTATGTTGTTGTTGTTGTTTACACATGTTCTGCTTCAGATACTTGATTAGTCCTTTATCTTTTGTAAGAATGACCCTGTCGTGGATTTAATCTGCACATGTATTTTCAGTGCTGTGGTTAAGAAGATTGGCTAGGGTCAGGTTAACTGGGATGTAAGATATAGTAAATTTTGTAATCTTTGAATGAAATTTGTTTATCATTGAGATATTTATGATTCCTTTTTGTCCAGTTGTCATAAATAGACATGTTTAGACTGGTGTAAGTGATGGATTTACAGAAGAGTCCATTGTTTTTCAGGGATCAATGAGTTAACTTTCGGAAAGTAATGCCGATTTATCACCATTCTTCCTGTTTTATATTTTTCAGGATCTCCATTCTCAAGGGAAAACTCTGGGATGCTTAGACTCCAAAATTGGACAGCTAGAACCTAAATGCAAGAAACAAGTTCTGCGAATAGCTGAGCTTCAAGCAGATGATTATCATTTAGACAGACAATTGTATTATGCTTGCAGAGAGGCTCGGGAACGTTTCTGTGAAGACGAAAGGGCGGGGGATGGAAGAATATTCAAGTGTTTGTTCAAACATAAATTTGAAAAAGACATGAGTGAAGATGTAAGTTTACACTATATGTTTTACTTTTTCGTATCAATATTATGTACTTTAAAATCTTGTTATACTTCCACCATTTCTTTAGCCGAAATTTGGCATTATAAAGCGGTTTGGTGATAGGTTAAGGTATACCTGAAATGAAATTACAGGGAAACCCCCAGTCTAGAACAGTAGAACAGTTAGGAAAACACCCAATCTAGAAAAATCAGTAAAACATAAAATCTAGAACAGTCTGGAAAACACCAAGTCTAGAACAGTAAGGAAATCACCCAGTTTAGAACTAATGAGAAACCAAGTCTAGGGAGACTTCTAAAAAGACAGACTTCTAAAATACGAAGTACCGTTAATCATTTTCAAGCATTATATATATATATATATATATATATATATATATATATATATATATATATATATATATATATTCAGGTGACTCTCGAACGTCGCAACCTCGAAGTTTCTTACAGGTCCCGATTTTATCCTTCATAAATTAAGTAAATTAACTCTCAAACATCGAAACCTCAAAGTCAATTCGAAGTCCCAAATTTATATATTCCTTTATATTTCACTCTCGAAACCTCAAAATTCGAGTAATTACCAGTGAATTCATTAAAAGTCAATGTCGTAAGCCAGAACAACACCGGGATCCTTACCTGTAAGATTAAACATTAGGTGTTATGATAACCGGGTGACAAGTAGTCCCTTACATAATTGATTAGTGATTGACAGGATTGTTAATTAATTAAGAGCGATCAAAACAGAAGAACAGTATAAAGATGTGTCATAGACTACAATGTCAAGTACAAGTGTCACAGCCAAGTCAAGTGGTAGTTTAACTTTTAGATCGAGCTGTACTGTAGATTACTGAAGTAGTAGTGAATGTTACTGCAACATTTTATATCTTATATGTCGACAACTGTTTTATCCAAATTGGATACATAATAAAGATTTATTTTTGAAAAATAGCTAGGGGATTGTTTATGACAAAATTCATACGAATTACGAGAACAAAATCCCTTATTTTGTGCAGTATTAAGAACCTATATCGGTCTAAATGCCCATTTCCGTAACTCTTGAAACCTCGAACTCTTGAAAACATCGAAGTTTTTCGGTGGTCCCATGTGGACTTCGAGGTATCAAGAGTCACCTGTATGGATGTATGTGTGTGTGTGTGTGTGTGTGTGTGTGTGTATATATATATATATATATATATATATATATGCAGTAAGACCTGCCATAGCGACCACCTCTATATAAGGATTGCCTGTCTATAAAGGCCAGTCTAGAACAGTCAGGAAAACACCCAGTCCAGAACTGTAAGGAAAACACACTGTCTAGAACAGTTAAGAAATCACCCAGTCTAGAACAGTCAGGAAAACACTCACTTAGGAAAATGCCCTGTCTAGACCAGTTAGGAAAACACCCAGTCTAGAACAGTTAGCAAAACACCCAGTCTAGAATAGTTAGGAAAACACCCAGTTTAGAACAGTCAGGAAAACACCCTGTCTAGAACACCCTGTCTAGAACAGTCAGGAAAACACCCTGTCTAGAATAGTTAGGAAAACACCCAGTTTAGAACAGTCAGGAAAACACCCTGTCTAGAACACCCTGTCTAGAACAGTCAGGAAAACACCCTGTCTAGAACAGTCAGGAAAACACCCTGTCTAGAACAGTCAGGAAAACACCCAGTCTAGAACAGTCAGGAAAACACCCAGTCTAGAACAGTCAGGAAAACACCCTGTCTAGAACAGTCAGGAAAACACCCAGTCTAGAACAGTCAGGAAAACACCCAGTCTAGAACAGTCAGGAAAACACCCTGTCTAGAACAGTCAGGAAAACACCCTGTCTAGAACAGTCAGGAAAACACCCTGTCTAGAACAGTAGAACACCCTGTCTAGAACAGTCAGGAAAACACCCTGTCTAGAACAGTCAGGAAAACACCCTGTCTAGAACAGTCAGGAAAACACCCTGTCTAGAACAGTCAGGAAAACACCCTGTCTAGAACAGTCAGGAAAACACCCTGTCTAGAACAGTCAGGAAAACACCCTGTCTAGAACAGTCTGGAAAACACCCAGTCTTGTACAGGTATGAAGTCTGATGGTAAACACTTCTGTGATCCAGTGAATACTTGTCTGCGTAACTTGTTGTTTTATTTTTTACTTTCAGTGCCGTAATAAATTGACCGTCAGGCAACAGCTGATCGCAGAAGACGTTAAAGTGGGGAAAGTCTTCTTTACAACTTGTAAAAAAGATATAAATAAATATGACTGTTTAGGCAAAGGCAGTACTCAAGAGACCCAAAGAGCATCTGTTTTGATTTGTCTAGAAAATGCACTTAAAGATGGTAAGTTGTTAAGTTAGTCAACAGTTAAATGAGTGCTAATTGCTTTTCAAAGCAACACTATGAGAGTATAGTACCCACCTAAACAGTCTATAAAGGGTCAGGTGCATCACATGACGCCCATGTAGTACATAAAGCTGTATTACAAGGCAGTTGGATACAGAAATTCTTCGGGAATTACTTTTATTTATCAAAAATATCAGGTGATGTCAATTCCATTCATTCAAAGTATTTGATAACGTCATTAATATCGCATGCATGTAGCAGTGTTTTGGCATAGGTATATTATATTCCTCTGTGATTTGAAGGCTAAAATAAGAATGAATTTTAAACACAAGTAAATGAAAAAGAAGCCTGTTATTAATACAAAACCACACAAATGTGTTTACTCTTATCATCAGGCTGTACGATAAAGTTGTGGCTGAAGGAGTTTTTTTAAAACGAAAGATAAGTATTGTTTGTGTCCAACAGTATGTTATGTGACAGTGACTCTGTCAAGATGGGAAGGGGCTCGGGAAGACCAGGTGAAAACTTTATGGCCATCCTTTAAAATGATCTCCTTTTGTCATTATAAAGAGGGTTTCCTTCACTGTGGTCTTTTACATTTTGCAATGTACACATTTAGCCACACAGTGACAAAGATTCACATAACGACAAAGTCCTTTTATGTTCTCCACAGAAAAGATTGTTAGTCCTGAATGTCAGGGCGAAATGAATGACATAAGACGATCACTGATGGAAGACTACCAGCTGAGTCCTGAAATAGTAACCAACTGTGAAAGGGAGATACAGGAATGTGGATTTCAGAGGGAAGGCAAAACCATACATTGTCTGATGGACTTAGGACGACCTTCAAGAGAACACCATAAAAACGAACCAGGCATTTCTAAATTGTGTTTGAGAGCTGTAAGTAATCATGAAAATGAACATGGCATTTCTAAAATGTGTTTGACAGTTTTAAGTAATCAAACCTTCGTGTGTAATTGATTACTTTATTTGCTATTTTTTTTTCCGATTCTAAGCATAAGATGACAAAGCATTAATTTTTTTTTATGTTATGTACATTTGAATGAGTTGTATTGATTCAGGTCTTGAAATTCGCAGTGGTCCGTGGGGAGGGAATGATCCATTGGGCCAGTAAATTTCACATCTGAACTGGCTTGATCTGTTGTCCAGTAGAAATTTAGAAAAAGAAAAAGCGTATCCGCATGCTTAAATGATGAAAGTATCCAGTTGTTCAGACTACATATCAGTTATTTTTATCTCATTACGTCCTAGGGGGCACCATATTTATGAAATTGACAATTACTTCCTCGAAGGTACACACAAATTGGACAAAGTACTCCTAATGTCATTTGAGTCATACAAATGTTTTCATTACTGATAACACTTCAATCAGATGCAAGCACTTTAGTGATCTTGAATGTTGACATATAGAGTGAAGGCCACAACAGAGTGAATATCAAAACAGAATGTGGCATTTTCTGGAAGTGGTTGATAAACTTTGGGTGTGTGTGTGTGGGGGGGGGAGATAAAAATGAATTATTTTATGTGGGCCAGTGGATTTCATATGTGGCCAGTAGATTTTTTATGCCACTGGCTCTGTGGGCCACCTAGGAAAAAGACTTCATTTTAAGGCTTGTGATAGTTCCTCCGTATTGTATAAAAGACCCTATAAGTGTAAATATTTACATTTCCAGAATATTAATGAGAACTGTAAGTAACAGACTGCTCCAATCTCATGTATATGTAGGTCCTTTTCATAATCACCATCTTTCAGAAGTAATTGTATGCAATTTTGTGTTTTCTTTAAAATGGACAAGCTAATGGTGGTAATAGACTGTCCATTCACTTGGGTGAATGATGTGGCCCATGGGAATCGTCACTCAAAATCGCCTGCATGTAGTCGTTGTACAATAAAGTTCAAAATATTCTGAAGGCAAAGAATAATTTAAACTTTCCTGCACAACCATTCAGTTTTCAGGATTTGCATAAGTTGAGTAGGATTTTCTGGCTTAAAAAATATGTAAGCTAGGATATATACTCCTAGAAACCTTCGCAATATAATTTTAAAAATTTTTGTCCAAGATTGAATAAAATGGACAACAAATACTGGCACTTAAAAATGTTTACCATAATATTGTTTTAGCTGGAAGATTTGCTGTCTGAAGCAGATCCGGGGAGCGACTATCGTATGGATGTACCATTACAAAGGGCATGTCAATCAGTTGTAGATGTTGCTTGTCACGGTATAAAGCCGGGAGATGCCAGGTATTCACACACTTCTGTCAATTATTTAATTCTATTCTCTCTCTGTCTCTGTCAATCTGTGTCTTTATCTCTCAAGGACAAGAATTTTCCTCCAGTTGGAGAAATTCCTCCTTTTTCAAACTTTTGCTGCAATGGTAAATCTTTATTTTCCCCATTCAACTCCTACAAATGAGTCATTTACCTCCTTTTTCACCATTATGGAATCACATCCCTGATCTCTATCAATCAGTCTCTGTGTATCTCCCTCTCTTTCTACCCATTTGGTGACCCGCCATAAGATAGTGGAGCTCACATTACTCCCACTCAAATTTTTTATCAGATTAATTTTTTATGACCAGCAAAAGTATTTGTCAGGCGATAAATCAGTGTAACATATTTGAACATTTTAATTGAAAATCAACGTTAATTAAAACTATATGTTCTTGATATACTGAGAACGTGGATACTTCTGCGTGTTTTTGTTAATTACACAAATTTGTTATGCAAACCATACGCGTGAGAGTATTTTACACAATGTCACACCTTACTGTGACATTTCCTGTATTTATAAAAGATTATTCTTAGCACAACCGCAAGACTGGTACACAGGGGGGGTTAATTTAAGGTCCTCCATCATTTTTTTAGTGTACATTACCCCCCACGCTTCCTACTGATGTCATCTGGCAGTATACGCTTATCCTATGTAAAAAAGATCATATTAAACGTTCCTTGTTCATGTCAGTCACCTTACATACACAGTTTCATGTTTACAATTCTTTAGAAAGGACACGCCAAGGTGAGAGTTTTGGAATTATAGGATCCACTAGTTGAAAACAAATAAATGGTTTTCCACCAACACATAGATAAACTTAGCATGAAATTGATTTGTATATTTCTGGCCGGATTGCGAAGCAAATTCTGGTTTTTGAATTGACAGTGTCTGACTGTTTCAACAATTTGGTTTAACTGTTGTGATTAGCTCTGTTGTGAAAAAAAAAAACCAGTTAGGAGTATCACATAATAGTTGACTATGACCTTCATTTATAACCATGACCTTGAAACTCAAATTCCAGATGTATTGTTTCGTAATTTGGCCTTACCGCCTTTAGCGGTTGCTGGTTGTATTATTTCATCACTTGAGCCAAAGGCTCAGGGTGACCTATTGTGATCGTCTTGTGTCAGGCGTTGTGCATTGTCCGTCATCTTTTGTTAACTTTTACATATTTTCAAGTTCTCAAGAACCAGTGGGTCAATTTTAACCAAACTTGGCAAGAAGTATCCCCATTTAATGCTACATAAATTTTGCATAGAAAGAGTGGCTAGAGTCTAAAGGAACCAGCAAGGACCAAAACTTGATTCATCTCCGTTATTTCATGAACCAATGATCAGATTATTTTTCAAATTTGCTATGCATGATTGTTCTGACAGTCAGTATCTACAGAGTTTGCAAATGAAATTGAAATCTTCATAAACAAGCCTTTTGCAGGATTTTCAAATGACATAGAGTACAATTTTATCAAATGGCATATTAACTCAAAACTGATTGACTATTTATAAACAAAGATATATCCGAAAGTGCTAAGGAATTATCGAGGGATCGCTGTGATAGTTTTAAGCTCATGGGGTCTGAAGCCAAGGTTACAGGCACCTGAACAAAAAGAAAGTAGAAATTTTTTTATGAACATTTACGCATTTTTGACATGCTCTCAAAAATAATTGGTTCAATTTTAACCAAACTTAACAGGATTTACCAGTAACTCTCTGTGAAGCTGCATACTGTTTGTGTACGAAAAGAGGCCAGGAACTGTAGGAGCCAAAACTGGGTATAATTTCACTCAGGTGACTGTTAAGGCCCATTGAGCCTCTTGTTTGTTTTATTTTTTAATATACCATTTGGGGAAGTTCAGATCATGGTAATTAATTTTGTTTCAACATATTTTTCCTTTTCAGTTTCACAAGTTGTCAGGTCGAAAGTTCAAAGTTCTATTTTTGTGCAAAATAATGTTACATGATGAGTTGAAGAAAATGACCAAACATGTATATTAATTCCAATATTTGTGACTGTTATTTGATTTGTATTCAAATAGTCTACATGTGTACTTTTCTTTGTTCCTTAAATTTCCCTTAGTACACCTTATTACCTGGAAATAACAGTTATGTATTGTTCTTGGGTGAATATCTGATTTAACTTATCAACCCCTGATAAACAATGGACACTACTGTAATTCAGTGGCTTAGACCAGTCCAAATGTGTCTTTAAGTGTGAATGGGTTAAGTAAAAATGGAATTTTGACCGTACTACCTGAAAATTTGTGAGAGTATCTTTATAAAGGAGAAATTCTCCTCTATTCAGCCAGACCACAAAATAACACGAGAGTAATCGTTCAGGTTGCGTGGAGGTTATGACAAATACAAATCATGTAACCTCCTTTTTGTTCTCAATGAATTCCATTTTTAAGTCTTCATTTTTGCAATCATAATCTGCAGGTTACTGTCATTCCTTTAAGCGTAACCTGTAAATGAGTAATGATGATTTCTGTTATTTCGTGGCCTGCCAGCTATCCTTTCCATGCTGTTCAGCAATGGCAAAGTGATGCTACAACATAGATGCCAACCATTACAGATTTAGCAGAATTTTAGTTCCATTTTCTGCATTTATGATTTACCTCAATCAAATTCCGGAAAATCCTGTTTCCAGTTCAGATTTCTGTTTGGTCCGTTTTGAACACATATTTTCTCATTCCATTATTTCCTGTCAGGAAAAACACTTTTTATTGACAGTGTGACAGTGTTTTAATAAATGTACTAAAATCATTTTGGCAGACATTGTGCAGATGAACCATAGGGGAAAGTCATAAATTCTTCATCGTTGAAAAAAAATTAAGATGAGGCAAAAACGTTGAAAGGAATATACGCAATGTGACCTATACTTATTGTTTCAATTTATAAGGTTTGTCACACATGAATGAACAAGTTTTTCGAGATTTTATAAATACATTGGCTGCTTTTAAACAATGAATATTACAAAAATTATGATTGATAATTCCAGTACAACCGTGTAATCACTGATCCTTCTATCATACTATCCAACAGTTTCTTTTCACAAACCAGGAGGAAATGAGGTCACACACTCTGTGTAAATACATTTAATATCCCATAACAGGTCCTCCTGCAGTCATGATTACAGCATTCAAGTTGGGTTTTTAAAATGGTATAGATTCATTGTTTTTTTCCATGTTTTGTATTTTCCACCAAAACTTTTCAGGTTGTATTGCATCTAAAGGTAACCTATTATGATACAAAATTTCGAAGTAATTTGATCAATTGAATTGAAGATATTCGGTAAAATCCTTGATTTTCATCCAATAATAGGTTCCATGCCAGTATAGAGAAAAGATCTTTCTCAGATAAAGTTGGATAAATCAGTTATGTCTTAATTACAGAATAATCAACTGCTTGATGGAGAAAGTCGACACCAACGATATGACGGATGAATGCGAAGAAAAATTAATGGAGATACAGTACTTCATCGCCAGAGATTTCAAGTAATGCATTTACCTATATATATGACTGAAATCTAGACCTATGTGTTAAGGTTAAGCAGTGTTAGTGACTTGTATCTAAACCTATGTACTAAGGATAAGATTAAGGTTAAGTGACTGATATCTAAACCTATGTACTGAGGTTAAGTGACTGAACTCTACACCTATGTGTTAAGGTTAAGTAGTGTTAAGTGGCTTGTATCTAAACCTATGTACTAAGGTTAAGATTAAGGTTAAGTGACTGATATCTAAACCTATGTACTAAGGTTAAGTGACTGAACTCTAGACCTATGTGTTAAGGTTAAGCAGTGTTAAGTGGCTTGTATCTAAACCTATGTACTAAGGATAAGATTAAGGTTAAGTGACTGATATCTAAACCTATGTACTGAGGTTAAGTGACTGAACTCTACACCTATGTGTTAAGGTTAAGTAGTGTTAAGTGGCTTGTATCTAAACCTATGTACTAAGGTTAAGATTAAGGTTAAGTGACTGATATCTAAACTTATGTACTAAGGTTAAGTGACTGAACTCTAGACCTATGTGTTAAGGTTAAGCAGTGTTAAGTGACTTGTATCTAAACTTATGTACTAAGGTAAGTGACTGAACTTAGACCTATGATTAAGGTTAAGTGACTGATATCTAAACTTATGTACTAAGGTTAAGTGACTGAACTCTAGACGTATGTGTTAAGGTTTAGCAGTGTTAATTGACTTTAATGTGTATGTGTTTTTGACAAATCTGATTCAATTAATTATAGTATGTTTAATCTTTAATGAAATATCAAATTTCTGTGTTCTGGAAGCACTGTACCACATAATTAAATATAATTATTGGATAAAATTTTGTTTTATTTTTTACTTTTCTTTGTTTCATTTGAAACCAAAAATTATAAAATGGAAATGAAATCCACAATTTTGAATGGAAATTGATGCTGATTTTAATTTACACATATTATATGTAGAGTACATGTGTCAACTTTGTCAGCTCTAAAATGCTTTAAAAGTTTTTTTTTGTTAATTCTTTTTTTTTTAATTTTGCTGAAATATTAATATTTCAACATGGACTAAATACTAAATAAAAATTATAGAGATACCATGAAATTAGATGTAATTGTTATTTTGAATTTAGATAGAATTGTGATTTTAATTCACTGTATGGAGTTGTCAATTTCTTTCAGACTGTGTACAAAATGTAGTCACCCAAATTAGTTTGTCACAATTTCTTTCAGACTTTAAAAAAAATTGATTCTTGACTTCCCATGTCAGTGATATTGTTTGCATTTAAATACCTCCCTAATTCGGCTGTTTCTCGTAGAGAGAGTTTCCCAATTTGTCCCAAAAAAATGGCTTAAAATTATCTGACATAAGATGTACATTTTCCCAATCAGAGTTACTTTCATTAGTTAAAGTACCGTATGTGAAAATTCAAAATGTAATTTTTTGAAAACGTGAAAATGCTTTTTAGATCCCGATTTATGAGACTTAACCATGTTTTCAGTTTTCATTCGGAATGTATCAAGTTTTAGTACAATTGATTTATAAAAAAAAATTCCCAATTTTAAAAAACGGATGCATACAGGTGGAGGTTAGTTTTTGAAAAAGCAAACAAAATCACTGCATTTAGATTGTGGATTGTTTAGGAAAATCTTCTAGTTCTCAATTTCTAAATGGTTTTGTTTTTACAATTTTGCTTAACTTCATACATTAAAAACTAGATATACAGTGCAACTTCTGAAAAGTGATCTTACTAAAAACCGATTACCACCTGATACAGTATCACTTTCTAAAAACCGATCACTTCCTCATTATTTTTTACTTCAGTTTTCAAGTGCCAAATAACTTCTAAATGTCAATCCGTCTAAATGGGACTAATTCATGTACCACGTGATACCCAATAATGTTTGTGCGGGACTATTGTTTCTATTAGTGATGGAATGACACTAGCAGATGATATCCTGTGGTAACTTCATTTCAGCGGGAAGATTACATAGAGTTATGTTCCATCACCATTGGAGATACTAGTACCGCACAAACGTTATCGGTTATTACGTGGTAAATAAATTAGTCCCATTCTGAACACTAGACATCATTTTATGACCAAAAATTGGTAATTTAAATTACTTAAAGTAATTTCATCTGTTGGCCTTACATGTGTAAGAACACAGATAACCAAGTTTTCTGGCATTTATTCGTGAAATAAAACATTGAGTGTATATGAGAAGGTGAAGAATTGTCATTGGACAATTTCATACACATGCAAATTTTGACTTCGAATTATTTGTAGGAATTTTCTCTGTTTCATATAAATGGGCCCAAAAATTTATTCGAAACATCAAAAAATTTGATTTATTAAAGTTACAGTTACCAGTATAAATTGTTCAATAGAAGCGTTAATCAACAAAATTATTTGGGACTTTGTCAATAGTTCAAAACAACAATAACTTTGACTTATTCAAGGACAAGTAAATAATAAAAACCTGAGCAGTCTGTGTTGTGGAAATTTTTATCGGTGTTTAAACTCCGTCTTATGGTCAACATCCAAGAACCAGAAAACCCTTGGAAAACAAAACAAAATAAATGGTTTGAGTGGGATTTGATTTTCTGAAGTTCCGCTGTATCTAATATTGGATCCTCTTAACTCGTTAACCCTAAAGACAGATATGGACTGGTCTAAGTCATTGATTTACAGAAGTGTCCATTGTTTTGTTGGGGTTGATAAGTTAAACATGATGTTTGTATGCTCTGCTTGTAACATGGTTCTTGAATTTTACACTTCAGTTCTTACATGTATTTTACATGTTTCCTTTAGTTGTTTTTCCATTTAAATATAAATGAATAAAATAGTTTGTTTTTCAAAATTTTGTTAACCTAAACGCACGCAGAGCAAATAAATAATTTTGTAAATGATCGTAATGAAATAATGTTTAGCTTTTGTATCTGAATTCTGAATCTACACATTTCTCTATCTCCATCAGCTTCAGCGTCTAATGAAGCTTCTCGTCATGTCGCCATTGGCTGTTACATCAGTTATACCTACATGTAAACATACAGTCAATCTATTTTACACACACGTTCACTCATGTTTATCATTTATATATAGTCTGAACCAATTTTATGTACTGTATTATTAATTATGAGTTTCTTCAGTTGTAGATATTTACCGGTAACAAGATTCAAAATCATAATACAATGTATATCTTAGGAATATTTAGCATAATGTGCTTATAAATGTCGAGTCTCGTACCTCATACTCAGTTGTGTGATCCTTGGTTTCCAGATTAGACCATGCTTTATACAAACACTGTCATGCAGATGCGGAAAAATTTTGCAGTGCTCCAAAAGAGTGGAATGACCGAGATAGTATGAACCCCGAAATGGGTCCTCTCATTCTTCCTTGTCTGTATAGGCACATGAAGTACCATGACCTTGACCGCAGTTTGCAGGTGAGACCAGCGATACATGTCTACGCAACCCTAGGAATGAGGATTGTTGGGAAGAATAAAATGTCTTGGGAATTTGTGTGATTGCCTATAGTGATCAGTCTTTTTGTTTACAAAGTTTGTCTAACACGAAATACTTGCAGAAGGCTGGTGGTCGCTTGCCGGGTACATTGTAATCAGGTTTCTCTCCATGACCATGAAAAACGGGCCACCACCATATGGGACTGAAAAATTTTTAATGGTGGCGTAAAACACCAATAAGCAAACATACTCTAAAATAAAAAAAGGTTGCACAATGCATATAGCATGATAATCATAACATTTTGTTGGTCAGCTGATTGTGGAGCCACTGTTAACTTATCAACCCCTAAAAAACAATGGACTCTGCTGTAAATCAATGACTTAGACCAGTCCAAATGTGTCCAGGGGTGAATGAGTTAACATAGCACCTCATGCTTCTTATCTATTTAATTTCATGCTAGTGCTTCAAATTGCTAGTTTTTTTTCCTTTTTTCTTTCTTTTTTGTATAGTAAAATAATAATTTTTTTGTTTTGGAACTTCTTATACAAATTTTAACTTTTTTTATTATATATGAACTCTTTTTTTTCACTGAGCCATTGAGCTGACTATCTAATTCATTTGTCACAAATTACAGGATACACATTAATATTAGCACTGATTTCGTAAATTATTCAGACAGAAATTCTTGAAGTACTTTAGTTATATTATAACAGATATATTTTGATTTCATATTTATCTGGGATACGCCATTGAATTGAAAGGTGTTCTAAGCCATGGTTAAATTACCACCAATACAAATTATTCTAATCAAATTAAAATCAAAGGAAAGACAGATCATTATAGGTTTTGCATGGCATTCATATTGCATGTTACACCCATCATTCCCTCACATCTTTATATTAACATTTGTAACCATATTTAGAAACTTACTTACATCTATAACTATAGAAGGATCCCGGAATCTGAACATTTTGGGAAGGATCCCATAATTTGAAAATTTTGGGATGAGCAGTTAATGTAGAAAGTAAGGGTTTTGATGGTACGGGGATGTTTCATTTTGTTTATATAAACTTGAGAAATATGTGGATGAGAAATACTATAGTACACATAACATATAGGTTTATCATACTTGCATGGCAATTTTTTTAGTAATCTTTCTAAAGTACCTAGCATTTTTTATCATCAAATTGAAGAAATTTGACATTAGAATCTACAGTGATAATCTTTTTTCCAAAAATTTCATTTTTCCACAAGAGCAGCTGATTTTAGAAGTGCATATTCAGAAAATTATTTGTTGTCATTGATCAGAGTTCATTGATTCATGTATCCTTTCATCCCCAAGTATTTCAATGGTATACACTCTTTTCTGTTCTACTGGAACATGTCCATTATGGTCTTTGGGGTTGAAAAGATGATGACCGTCTGAATAGAATCTAAATATAGATATGACTTATGTAAGTATGACCTAGATACTTTATAGCCAACAAGTAGGTCAATCATTTCTTGATTTACGAAACTTTTCGACTATGAGAATGTTTGAGATTTGTCAATTTCACATTCCTTTTCATTTAGAATCTTTCAAAAACCCTAAAATTATTATTTCAACTACAGTCAAACCCAGATATATTAAAACTAAAGGGGAATGGATTTTTGTTTCAAATAAACAGGAGTTTCAAAATAACCAGATTATAATGGTCATGAAGAAATTTAGCAGGATAAACAAAATCATTTCAGATAAAGGGGGATTTCAATGTTAGAGGGTTCAGTATCAGTGGGTTCTACATGTACTGTATTATTGTTGTTTTTGGGGGGGGATCTATTCAGACAGTTTATATAACGTAAGAAACAAGCCTGTACCAATCAAAACTGATATGCATGCATGCTTTGCTTTGTATGTCATCTATATAAGCATCACATGCTTGAATGTATGATTTCAGGTGTGAACAGGTAAGTTCCAATTCCTACTAAACAGTTTCCTTGTTTAAAGCTCAACGCCACCAACTACCACTACCAACATTTTTTATTTCTTCAATTTTTGATGTATTAGATTGGATGCTGAATTGTTCAAAAAGTGTCGAAGAAACGCCAAGGAATATTGTCACGCGAGTGGTGATTGGCGTCGTAAATCTAAAGAGGGGATGTCATCGAGCTATGTTGTCTCGTGTTTGTACAGACACATCAAAGTTCAAAAGGGAAATAAAGATCTGAAGGTTCGAAATGATTGGTTGCTAATTATAGTAAAATCAATAACATTGTAATCAAAAGCTGAAATTTACAAAATTTGGAAAGAATAAGGAAAATGCATTGTTTGGTTTGGGGAGCTCTTATTTGTAACCATTTTATATATTTGTGTACATTTTGGATATTGTTGTTAGATAAGATGGAAGATATCTCACTCTTGATATTTATCGTCATCATGGAAACCAAAATATCAAAATTTTATTTTTTCATTTTTTTTTTTCTCATTTTCTGCAATTTTTGACTGGGATAACTATAAACATGATACAGTGAAGCCAAATTTGTACACTATAGATGTCATATTGCAAGTTTTTAATTGAATTTTTTCATGTTAATGACACCATCTCCTCTCTTTCATTCCCACCACACAATTGTATAGGGTATTTGCATAGATGTTTGTTGTCTCTGGTTTCAGAGTTAAGGTACACAGAGGGAGTAACATGCTGTATCCTCCTCTCTACCTTATTGTAAACATTGAAATCCTGCATAACATGTAAATGTATACTAAGGCAAATTTGTCAGATAAAAAGTTATTCAAATACAATGTATATAAAATGTTGCCTGAGGAAAATTTATAATCTTAGATTAAGATACATGTGTATAACAACAGGGAAATATACTTAGGAAATTGATCATAGGATTGACTAGTTGTCGGTTTCTCTTTGTTGGTATAATCAGCAAAATACATTAAATTTCCCTTCTCTGTTTCCCCCGGGTCTCTTCATATTTGTCTCCCTTTGTTCCATCAGTATCATTATGAATGACGTAATTTTTGTTTCTGACCTTATGGCTTATGTATTGGCTTTTGGTCATCATTTGTGCTAAAATAAGGCTTTGTCCCCAATGTATATCACAATCAAAAATCGTATACATTGTAACTGTGGCAGTTGTTGTGTATGAACATTCATAGTGTGTATATACCTGTGTATGGTGTTTGTATGTTTGGGTTATTTACCTGTGTATGGTGTTTGTAAGTTTGGGTTATTTTACTTGTGTATGGTGTTTGTTATGTTTGGGTTATTTTACCTGTGTTTGGTGGTTGTTTGGGTTATTTTACCTGTGTTTGGTGTTTGCGGGAGGGTAATACCTATCTACATGTATGGTATTTGTTAGGTGCTGGATCGGTGCTGGTTATGGATGGCATATAACAAATTGCAGGATCCGAGTTAACACTGTTTTAGACAATGCATACTGCCAAAAAAAAAAAAAAAAGGCATGCTTACAGTTGTTCACATGTATATGTTTATGTGTACTGTATACCATTACCTGGAAATGTTTGTCCCTCTTTGAAATTTGTCCTCAGATGAGAGGTTGAATTCAAAATGAAGACGAAAATTTCAAGCTGAATAATTTTAGCATGGACATATATCCCTTCCATATGAGAATGATAATGAAGGGCAAATTCAGGACAGGTTAAATGTTATGTATTCTGTCTCAAATAGGGGAAACTATTGAGTTATACAGTATTACATGATTATGAGAGAGAGAGAGAGGGGGGGGGGGTAGAGAGAAAGGGGGAGAGAGACGGACAGTGAGAGTGATGAATTCGTGGCAACAGTGTTACTAAATATTTGTATTTTAATGTGTTTAAAGAGTAGGGAGGAAATAACATTTCTTTGTAATCTAGTGAAAAAATATATATGACCAAAAATATCAAATGAACACTATACAGAGAATAGCCTCTTATTCTTTTCACAAAACATTTCATACTAAAACCATGTAATCTGCTTGCAAGCATATTTCTGTGGAAACACAAATATTACTGTATTTATGGCATGCAGAATCCAAGCATGATTTGTTGCAAAAAACTAAAAAAAAAAACCAAAACAAGCAAAAACAAAAAATTTGAGAAAATGAACTATAACCCCTGGATGACACTTCTACTTAGTTCATGAGATAGCATAATTGTATTGGAAATTTCAAGATGGAAACCTGATCATAAGACATTGTCGTCAGTAACAGAATTCTAAATGAAAAGAGTAGTATTTACATACTGACTGCATTTCCCTTCATTGCAAGTATATAGAGCGATGTAATGCATAAGTCAGTGTTTGTAGTCACGTGACCCGAGTGTTGTCCGCTTTACTATTTGCCGTAGGAATACATGAAAAAGAAACACTTTCTATCTATTTGTTAGACAAGCCGTTTCTGAAATTTCAACATATGAACGAATAAATAAAGAATAGAATATCACATTTATTGCTTATTTATTTATTTAAACTTAAAAGCCATACATTACCACAAAACAAACAAAAATCACAGAGAGAAATTGGTAACACAAGACTGCATCTGTAACACACTGTAATGTAGACAGCCTACAGGCCCATATCGCAATATATCTAGGTCATGTTACTACCAGAATCACAGAAACGAAAGTTTGCTTCGTAGAATTGTATCTTGTCTGTTGAACAGTAAAAAGAGAGATAGGACTAGTGTAACTTTGTCAAGCATCACTGATATACAGGTCAATTTGTTTGTCTTCACCGGATAGGCCTATTCCTGTCAGAAAAAATTCCTCGCTCACCTGATCTGATCATGTGAAATCAGCTCCATCTCATATTTCATGCACTATCAGCATTTTGGTTAAAGTTTCAGGTTGAAGCAAGTTCTGGTTAATGGATAGAGGTACAGACTTCAAACTTGGCCTGTAGGTTATCTGTGGCAAGTGCAATTGAATTGTGTGGGTTTGAATATTGGGAGGTGGATCAAAGTAGTAATTGGGGTGGGGATCAACATTTTGGTTAATTTTTCAGTTGAAACAAGTTCTTGGTAATGGATGGAGGTACAAACTTCAAAGTTGGCCTGTAGGTTACCTGTGGCAAGTGCAATTGAATTATGTGGGTTGAAGTTTGGGGGTAGATCAAAGTAGTAATTGGGTGGAGATCAACATTTTGGTTAAAGTTTCAGGTTAAAGCAAATTCTGGGTAATGGATAGAGACACAGACTTCAAACTTGGCCTGTAAGGCAATATGTTTTACCTGTACAACCTATTTTTGGAAAGTAGACCATATCGTTTTGGTTTTTTGACTCTACCCAGATATGCCATGTTACCTTGCTTGATACACCTATACAGTCTTCAAACTTGGCCTGTAGGTTACCTGTGGCAAGTGCAATTGAATTATATGGGTTTGAATTTTGAGGATGGATCAAAGTAGTAATGGAGTGGGGATCAACATTTTGGTTAAAGTAAATTTTTGGCAATGGAAGGATGTACAGACTTCATATTTTTATAATTATAAACAAAAGACTTGGGTGAATAGTGCTCGAACATTTTGACATTTGGTTTCAGATAATTAAAATGAACCTAATAAGAAATAGTTCCAAACACATGGGCATTGTACTTGCGTCTAATTTACTGATTAGATTTTACTTTGCAATCTGGCCATACCGTCTTTAGCGGTTTTTTGTCAATTCTCTTCTGACACATTTAAAGCGATATAAGCTGTCACAGTGGTGATTTTTGTCCCATGATATATACATGAGAATATGATAAAATGTGTGTTCAAATACATTATCAAACACATGAAACGTTCCTTTATGCGCTTGGTCTGTCAGCGATCTCGGCTCCTGACACAATCGGCGTATGTTAAAGTCGGCCTATTTTTATGTGTTTTATATTTACTTTTTAAAAACAGGATGTGATTTTTTTTTTGGAAAGTACATGTATTATGTAAAGTATGTGTTTTTCAAAGCTATTGTAAAAACCTGAAGCAAATAAAAATATCAGGTCACTAAAAGAAACTTTCCCAATCTTTAATGTTACCATGAATGAATTCTGACATTGCCAAAATAAAAACAATATAACTGTGAAAACTATGCGTACATCATGTTTTACAATCATGCCGCCATGTCTTGTGGAGTTGAGCAGTACATATGTGTCAAGAATGATAAAGCCTAGAATGCGAGGGGACGAGTTAAAAATGAGTCGAGATCACCTGATATACCAAACTCATGGACAATTTCAGAGACGAATGTTTTAAAACAACTAAAAAAACAACTTTGCCTGATTTGGGTATGAAATGACGATGTACAATAATAAACACAAAGGATAATCAAATAGAATATATATTAACTGCAAATGAGCAGTGAGGGTTCTTTAACATGTGGACACCTACTGTGACACGGGAACTCAATTTTTACTGTCTCATCCGAAGGACAGGAAAAGCCACATTTTCCATATCACAAGTACTTATTGGACACTTGGTAATCTTTGTAAAAATTACCGAAAGTTAATTTATAATGCTCTGAGTAATGGCGGACAAAAAAAAACTGATATTATGGGTTACGTTTGGCAAGATTGTTGCAATTTTACACATGCATTTGTTATTCTAACAACCGGATGGTCTCTTTGGGATATATATGAAATAAAATATTACGTTAAAATGGGCATGTAAAATTTTTCACCTATGACATCTCATATCCCTTTAACCTTCCTGCACCAAGCAGTTGAATATTAATATCATCCAACCAAATCGGAAAATAAGTATTCAGAATTTTCCATATCACAAGTTTCTTTCAAAATGATATGAAAATAAGAAAATAAACATTAATTCCATTTAGTATTTCTGGGCAGAAAAGGGAGCTACTTCTTGTCTCACACAACTGTTTAGCTGTTACGTCATATGAAAAATTTCCCCTGCAAAGTCAATTATATAGAATGAATTTTGTAACCAGCTGACTACAGTTCCCAGAAAATGGTCATATATATAAATATAAGGATTGTTTTTCATTTTTTGAAAAAGAATGGAATATATATGCAATGGATTATGGAAAAAAATTCAATGTGCAGTACTACAACCATAGATCATAATATATACTGGTAAATGGTAGCATTGTATTCTTGAGAGCCATCATGGTTCTGCGTTAAGAGTGCTCGATTCGCAAATGGAGGGTCATAGATTCGAGTCTCGGTGGCTTTTCCTGTCCTTCGGATGAGACAGTAAAAATTGAGTTCCCATGTCACAGTAGGTGTCCACATGTTAAAGAACCCTCACTGCTCAGTGGCCATAAGGACAGACACCACCAAATATTTTCCCATAGACCTCAATGCTAATTTACAAAACTTCAGGTCACTGTCACTCCCATGTTTATTAAATTTGGGTCAAATCAGTACTCTGTGCTGAAAGATCAATATTTTTGATAACAAAATATGCAATCAAAAGTATAGGTTGCCGTTGCATTTCTACTTCAAATTTTCACTTGTTTACAACTCGTAGTATTCCACACCAAAGGAAAATATCTATTCTCATCTGACCCCTCCCTTTAAAGTTTCAACCGTCAACCCTATAATTTGCAAAGTATTACTAATATTCATATATTTTTTTAATCACCTTAATTTTACCTATTAATGGCAAAACTAATTTTTTCATTTAATGACCAATCAGATAGCTGGGCTCATTTTACTCTCCGCACAACTTTGGGTGTCCAAAATGTCTGCGCCCATGTTGTAAACAAAGCAGCTGTTTTTCCATAAGTGCTGAGTATAGGCCAAAATTTGAAGCCCTTCATCATCATTTGGTGACGTCTCCATATGAGAGAAATATTCTTGAGTGGGATGTTAAACAACAATACAACAACAACGTTGTATTCTTCGTGAAATCTTTTCAAGTGAATCGGTAATCTGTATGGTCATAATTACAGAGCTAAATTTATCAAATGTTTCTGTTTGCATATTAGTAGGAAATGGTGTATATGTCATTGTGCATTTGGGTGAAACATGCATGTGTGCTCCTGCTCTGTAGAGTTCTGAAAATTATCCAAGTCGTAGAATTTGCTGTACTCCAGTTAGTTCTGAGTTCTGGTCAACTAAGAAGGCCACATTGAGTTGATTGATTACAGTAATTGATTAAATCACTTCTGAGTATAATTGTTTCTATCTGAAGAAAATCAGTAACTTTATCTTATTAGAAGATGAATTGATTGAATAGGAAGAGGCAGATTTTAATGTTCAGTATTTTTCTTCAGGTTTCTAGGGCATGTAAACATGAGATTAAGCGTGTCATGCGTCAGCGAGCAAAGCGAGTGGAATTGGAACCAGAAATTGAATCGGCCTGTGTGAAGGAATTGGGACAGTATTGCTCGGATTCGGACAAATACCACAAGAATGAGGTAAGATCCCAAACTTACCGTAATAGAGAGGTTAATCAGCCCAGCATGTATATTTATGACAGTGGTCTCTCATTACGGGTTCTGCTGTACATGTACATATATTCTACATGGGATTTCCCTAAAACATATGATGATATGATACAAATGTAACTTCACATATCTAATGCCTAAATAAACATATTACAGAGGGGATTTCCCTTCTACACATAACACATATTCTTGTCATTTATGTAAGGTTATGTCTGTTTTTTTTCTAAAGTGGATGATTTAAAGAATTTTATACTTTTGAGATCTTTTCAAACTACAGATACTAGTCTGGAAGTCGTCCGACTTCATGCATAATTTTTTTTTATGTATTCAGGAAATACAGTGTTTACAAGATAACATGGATGACTTGGAAGACAAATGTCTGGAAGTCGTCCGTAATTTCACCGAAGATGCTGATGAAATGCTGGAACTGGACAACATCTTAATGAAAGCCTGTACCCCAATGATCACTAAATTCTGTGATGAGGTAAGATCAGCTTTTTAATTTTCACCCGAGTCACATGACTTGCTTTTCAACGCCAGTTGCATGTCATTCATGCAGTTTTGGATAGTGTGTAAGATTTTGAATATTTTTAACTCCTAAAAATTATCAGGCTAATTCTTTGTATAAAAAATCATAATCCCTGAGTGAGGGGTTTTGTAGATAGTAGGGGAGGGCCTGGGTAACCAGTTTTACCTGTATTCTCAAGTCCTATCATTTAATGCATTTGATATATACTGTATGTGTATTTAAATTAGCATACTCATATTTTAGCACTCTCAGGGGTATAGACTTATTAGCGCAATCTTAAATTCGCGCAGTTAATATCATTAACTTTGTCGTGTATACAGAATGACAGGATGGAGCAATTTCAGCGCTAACCTTGAATTCGCGCAATGACTTGAGCGCGAAAAGTGCTAATATTAGAATACCACTACAATAAGTACACGTACAGTAGTAGACAGTGATCATGTTCACCCCGTCTTGAATTCCCCATATTCTCATGGATGGCACGTAATCCTGGCTTCAGTTATTAAGCGTGAAAATTTCACTTTCATTTTAAATTCTCCTTCTTATCTGTGGACGAAAATAGCAAAAATGAAACGGCAGCGAAAATTTCTTGGTATACAGTAGTACAGTACCTTTAAGATCATGGGTTATGAAATTCGTTAACGCTTCATCGATTTCGGGAAATGAAGTGTGCCCTAGTGTTGTACTTAAATCGTGTTGCTTTTGAGACATAACTCATTGATTGTGATGTTCACTGCTCTGACATGTTTCAGGAGATGGATGATGATGCTGACGCAGATGACATCATGGATTGTTTGATTGACAACAAACACAACCCCGACATGGACGAGAAATGTAAAGCCGGAGTTGAGCATCATCAGCTGGTAAGTTGTGTGTGGATTTCAGCATTATAAAGGGTGAATTATATGGGAGGAAATCTGTTTTTCAAGAAATAGCAGCATTATAATGGAGGGCATTGTAATGGAGAGGGTTATAACGAGCGTGAAACGTACATTGTTGTGTTACAGTAAAAAGTAATGATATAATATTTTTTTTCTCTTTTGTTGTAGATCTCATTAAAAGATTTTAGATTTAACCACAAGTTCAAAGAAGCCTGCAAGCAATCTGTGATGAAGTACTGCAAAGACAAGAAAACAAAGTAAGTTATACATAAAAGTGGACTTTAAGTCAATCAGGTAGCAACAATTACATTGCTGTAGTTTAACTTTGAAGCAAGATATCGTAAGAAGATTGTGCTAAGTGATTTACACAACTAACTACTTCGATTGATACATACAATAACAAAAAAGTGATATATACAGATATAAAAATTCTTAAAGTCCTATATATTTTGTGAAAATTGCTTGAGAAACCCAGTTTTGTAAATCTTCATTTGCAATTGATTGATTCAACCTTACTATTTGTATATGCATACCACAATGGACCAGACATTATTTTCACGAAATATATAGGAATATAATATTTGTTATGCCTGAATATAGCTCTTATTTGTTTTTGTACATCAAGTACAAGTGGTAAAAGTAGAGAAAAAAAATTGAGATGATTTTTTAATGGGGGTAAACTCAGCTAATGCTCCCTGCGATGTAAGCTGTCACAATGAGTATTATAATACCGGCACATGGACAATTTCAGGAATGAATGTTTTGAAATGACGAAAAAGACAAAATTTGCCTGATTTAGGTATGAAATGATGACGTACAAAAATAAACGCAAAGGGTTATAAGAAAGGAATGTATTAACTGCAAATAGCACGTGTTTATTTGACACTCGGTAATCTTCGTAAAAAATTACCGAAAGTTAATTTGCAATCCTCAAAGTATGGCGGTCAAAAAATAACTGATATTACGAGGAACATTTGGCAAGATTGTTGCAATTTTACGTATGCATTTGCTATTCTAACCACCAGATGGTCTCTTTGGAGTATGTATGAGATAGAATATGATATAAAATGGGCATGTAAAACTTTTCACCTACGACAGCTCATATCTGTTTAAATTTTGGGCGGGATATCTGAATATGATTTTCTTACTTGGTGTTTCACAAAAATCTCCTGTTTGGAACAAAAGGTTTTGTCTGCAACGGTCAGTCCATCCAGTTAAAATTTGGGTTAAAGTTGTTAAATTACTCAACAATCACTTAAAAAATGGACTCTCAGACATCGGGCATGATTGATTCATCAGTTCACCCAGAATTCTTCTTGTTTTTGTTTTATGTTTGTTTGTTGTTGTTTTTTTAAAACAATTTTAATTCATTTACTTAGCAAAATGTTAAAATAGATTTACAATTCAAAGATGAGGATATTAATGACTCTGTTTGTCATTTCCAGACTCCAAGTTGTATCGTGCTTGAGTGAACATGTAAGAAATGATACGTTGAAAGAGGACAAACATAGAATAGAAAAACCATGCAGGAAACAACTGAGAGCTGAAGTCTTAGAAAGGGTAGGTATAAGGTGTGACCTGAAAGATTGCCTTAGGTTATGGGTGATGCATTCGTTATAAATAGTACAAATGCTTTCCTGTTCTGGTTTATTTTGTATGTGATTTCTATACAAGTGTTTGATATTTTTTTTATTTTTACATTTTAACAGTACAATTTGCTTATTTCGTGGTATTTCCATAAATACTGCAGAATCAAATTTCATTGTAGTTTTAATTTCTATTATTTCGTTGTTTTCTTATTTCAACGAAATCAAAACCATGATGAAATTTAACAAAATTACACTTGCTGATACAGATATGTTCCTTTACAATTTCTTTTATTTCAACGAAATTTAATGTCAACGACTTTGTTTTATTAAGAGAGATAGAGAGAGATAAAAAGAGAGAGAGAGACTGAAACTATAGGACAGCAGATAGTTGATTTTATACATGTATGTCAGATTTGATTACAGCAAGATTCAACATTGGATAATAAGTGAACAGAAGACTCTTTAAGTTTTAAGTTGTTCCTTTTTTATCTTGTTCAAGAGAAGTTTGTCTTCCTTTTCAGGGCGAGAGCATTCATCTGGATCCACAACTTGAAAAGGAATGTGGTCATGATGTCCGGGAATTATGTGGCAATGTTGAAAAAGGCAATGCCAAGGCAAGTATTTATCTGACTTTGAGAGGCATAAAGATTTGTTTGCCAGGCATTTTTTATGCCCCTACCCCCAAGATGTTTTTGGTCCATCTGTTTATCTATTTGATTTATTAGATGTAAACTGCGCTGCAAGTAGATCTCATGTCTCATGATAGACTTAAGATTTGTATCAGTGCAATATTAATCATGTAAATAGTTATCTCCCTTGCATGACAGTTGTAATGTTGATAATTATATCACAAACATTTGAAACAGATCAGCTTGATTACCAGATGAAAAAGGCTTATAATGCTGATATTGCTACATTAATTTTTTGTTCTAATTGTTTTTTATACATGTACATGTATATGGGTTTATCTTCAATCTGTTAAGACAGGAGGTATTATGGTATGGTGATGCCTTACCAGAATATGTTCATACTTCACATAAAAGTTGTTCATTTAATGTGGTGTGTCATGACCTTGAAGTTCATATCTCAAAGGTGAAGGTCACTGACAGTCTGCCATTTCTTAAAGGTCTTACGTCAAAAGCCAAGGTTACGGTACTCTGCTTCATTTTTTAATTTTATCAAGATTCATAAGTCTAACAAGAGTCAAAATATTTCCAGATTTTTTTTTCACATTTTGTGTGTATGTCATTTACATGAACACTAAGCTGAGCTAGAACATTTATACAAGTTGTATCTTGTTGATACTAGATGCGTTAATTTTGTTCTAAATTTCAGTCATTTATTTATGTCATATGATCTAACTCCAGAGGAAAGGGACTTCCGTTGCCGAGTGGTTAGAGCATCGGGCATTGAATCATGAAGTCTCTCACTTCTGGTCAGCTCAGGTTCGAGCCTTGCTGGAACCTAAGCTGATTTTTGAGAAAAAGTTTGCCATTTTACTTGTAGAAGGCTGGTGGTCTCTTCCCATGTACGTTGTAACCAGGTTCTCTCCTCCACCTTTAAAAATTGGCCACCACCATGTAACTGAAAAAATTGTTGAGCGTGGCGTAAAACACTATTTAAACAAAAATCCAGAGGAATACTACTAATATCGGTCATTTCTTACCCTGTTTCTTAACTCATTCACCCCTAAATACATTTTGGACTGGCCTTAGTTATTGATTTATAGAAGAGTCCATTGTTTTTTAGGAGTTGATGAGTTAAATTGTGACGGACTTTGTCACTAAAATGTAATAAAGAATGAAGAATTTAAATTTATATGACATGGCAGTCAGATGACTGATTATGTCACATTGTGTGTCCCAGACTTCGATAGGACAATGACATTTCTTCTTCTTTCACAATCATGTCATGCTGACAGTTGTCGCAATACTAACCAAGGATATTCTGGTGGCTATTTGCCTACATGCACTCGCTAAACTTAAGTTCGTCATTGCCTTATCTGTCTGATTTTCTTTCAATCTCTAATTCATCTTTAGCTTGATTTATAAATCATTTTGTTTTCTATTTTGACAGGTCATAGAATGCTTAAAGAAACATCAAAAGAAGTTGTCAAAGACCTGTCACAAAATGTTGTTTGTGAGAGAGGTAATGTATCTCTTATAAATATCTCATTAACTTTCTTCTGTATATTGAGTCAAACTTGTCTATAAAGACCACCCAAGGGAACAGGCAAAAGTAGCCGCTATAGACAGGTGGCCTTCATAAAGAGGTTTATTCATCCATTAACAAAGGTTTTGTTTGAATTGCCTTGATAGGCAGGTATCCTTAATACAGAGGTGGCATACTGAAATGTACATTTCTTAGAAAAGATCCAAGATCGCTTAAAATTGAGAGAGCTGAACTTAAACTCACTGTTCAAAGTTTTGGCCTCAAGTTATTTCTGATGTTTAATTTTACCAGATTGTTGCCATTGAATTACAAAGGAAAACACAACTAGTTTTAGTCAGTTTGTAAAGTGCTACATAAATTTTGTTCACAGATGATGTTCTTACTTTGTTACAGAAAGAAGAGGCTGTGTTGGGAGACTATAAACTGCATACAGCCTGTAAAAATATGATTAAGGTTAGTTCTATCTTTATTCAACTGATAAAAGTATGATTCTGGTTATATATTAGCTGGTTTTCACTTTCATAAGTATTCCTTTTGTCTTAAAGATACTCACAGAAAATGCGTGTATTTTGGTTATCAGTTGACGAGGAGAATGTTGCTACATGAACTTAAAACAATGTGACTTACTACATGTCTTTAATTTGACGTTTTTTAATCTGTTGTTTTATGTAGTTTATTTAAGGAAGTCTCAAAGCATTTTAGACAGTACAGTGGTTCCCCCCCCTTTATAAGACCACCCTAAATAAAAGAGGCATGTGGTCTCATAATGGAGGTGGTCTTTCCTGGGGGGATGTCTACCGATAACTTGTCAATGATAAACGACATCTAGTAATACAATTTTCAGACAATTTTTATTTATTGATATTACATCTCCATGTTAATTTGGTTCTTTCTGGTGCAATAGTCATTAGCATCATATGATTTAAAATGTTCACATTGTCACTCACACAAACGTGTTCACATAATACTTTGATTAAAAATGTTCCAAACACCGAACATAATCCTCGAGTTTATTTCACACCTGTACGTTGTTTGACAGTACCCAGTCTAAGGCCTCCGTCGCTAATATGTATACAATAGGTAAACTACTACGCCTAATTAAACATACCTGCAAATCATCCTGTCTTTTGTATTACCCTAATCAACATCCACAATGATAATTAATTCCTAATAATCCTTTAATTAGATTTAAAACTCGGAAGACTACACCAAGTGTTGATATGACAGACGAAAGACTAACGATATCGGGCAGATTGTGTTGCGATCGGAAATGCGTATTTGTAGGGAATTATAGGCCTATTATTTTTTAATCGTGGGTACTGCCGTGGGGAATGTGTCCCCTTGGCCCCCTCTGAATCCGCCACTGGTACAGTTTCTCGTTCAAATCTTCTCGTTTTCACAAGACGCAATTTTGTAGATAATAAAAAAAATTGGTTACTCGGTAGAGCTAGCGTGTAATTGAGTTTCGTATTTGATGTTTTCGTACTTTATTTTTTAAATAACCCGAATTATTCAGTCGTTATATTCTGTTCACTACGATCACTGCATTAACCTAGTAGGATGAAGAGAATCAGAAACGGTGGGGGCTAGAATTATTCGAGTTTAAAAATTTAAAAAAATCGGTCGCTCACATTTTGGTTGTGCGGCAGAGCTAGCGAATAATTTAGTTTCGTATTTAATTTTACACTTTTTAAAAAACACTGTCGCTATTGAGGGGGGCTTTTCTATGGAATCAACATGATTTGCCCGATGAAAAGTGGTCGCTGGTCGCGTTATGGGAGTGGTCTCTTATAAGAGGTAATTTATCATTTAAAAAGGCTTATGTTTTGAAAATTTGGTCGCTTAAGGGAGTGGTCGCCAATAGGGGGACCACTGTATAGCTTTTTTCACACCCGCCATTCTTACGAGTGTCGACATACTACTGCTGTAGATTACTTTTATTTTGCATATACCATATTTCGCATGGTCATCTTTGCGAATATTTGATTTCGCGTTTATAAACTAGAAAAACATTTGAATACGCAAAATTTATGAATGTAACATGTCGATCATAGTAGGAGTGCAATTGCAGGTAAAGGTAGAAATGACATTTTTTGTGTCGACATGAGACACGCTCACATCATATCAGTTTCTGAAAAAAATGAAATAAAAGATGTTTGCATTGTTTTATTTTTCATTGAATATTTTACAATATACCTATGCTATTTATATATAAATAGGTGATTTCTAATGTCATTCACAAACATTCGGGTATGCGCATTGACGATCACTGCATAATGGCCTTACAATTAAATCTACAATCCGGCATGGACTCTGCAGAAAAAAAACAAAGTAAATCATCATCCTCACGGAAAGTGATACCAGCGAAATATTATTTAATCAACAAATACATTCTGTGCAATCAGAAGAAACTAAAACAAAGACATGAAGGATAAAGAATGGGGGAGGCCTAATGGACAGTTAAAACAGATATGCTGTAGAAGCAACATACATGCCTGTATACATCTTATTCGCGAAAATAAGGCAGTAATTGTGTATAAAATTATACGATGAGTTTGAATTTGTGTTCGAGGTGTCTCGCAGATTAATGCAAAATTAAATTTCATGTGAAATGAAAGTAATCTACAGTACTTTAAATCTAGATTGAGACATTCTAACAGAAAGCTTCATTATCTGTTATACTTTATGCTATTCCAGAAACACTGTAAAGATGAGGAGGAAGTAGATATGCTTCAGTGTTTGAAAAATGTCAAAGACGATCCTCATTTTGATGAAAAATGTAGAGCTGTGATAGTACGCAGACAGATAATACAAAACACAGGTAGGTTTTCATACCACCAGTACTAACTGTGATGTCATCAAAATGACAAGAAATCTTTCTGCTACTACTTACAAGTAGTAGTCCCACACCTGGGCCCAGCACCATAAAACATGATTATTTACTTAAGTCTGAGAATATACTTAACTTGGCCTGCTCAGCCAATCAGATTTCAAGATTGGCCAACATTGAGTAAAATTTCTCGACTTAAGTAATTCATTCCTTTTATGGTGCCAGGCTCTGTTCTCAGTAGGGTGACTATAGCTTTGAATTGTGACCCTCCATCCTTTTGCATTGTCCGGGCCATATCTTCAACTAGGCTTCCCGTATTTGGTGTCATATTAAGAAGACGGAGTGTCACATACAAAATTTTTGCTCCTACCGCCCTTAATTTCTTAGTTATTCCCCATTGTTTTTTTTTGTTTTTTTGGTTTGTTTTTTTGGTTTTTTTGGTCAATTTATATATATTTTAGCAATATGCCCCAGATGAGGGACTATAAATTCTTTGAATTACCTTTGCTGTCATGAAAAGTGATGTGGGTCTTTTGAAATGATAATGAAAAATTAGAGATTCAACATCTGTATGTCTTATGTGATTATCTTTCATTGTCATATCAATTGTCTGTAAGAGATACTGACGACTGGTCTATGGTGCCATATTAATAACCTGGCAGCCATTATTAATGGGCATGGAAAAATACCTGAAATTCATTTTTTTGACAATTTCCTATACCCAGGGTTGAATTAGAATGGGACGTGGGCCACAAAGTCGCCCTGCATCACTCAAAGTCGCTCTCTGTTTGCCGCAAAGTGATGTTCATGTCGTCTTGCATTTCGCCGATGTCACTCTCCCGCTGTCTTGACTTCTGTTTACGACTGTAGTAGCAAGTGATTAACACTTGATCAAATGCAAGTGAAGTTTACCTGTTGTATACTATGCATAGCCGACCTAGGTTTTTATCACTTGGCGATAATTATAAATATCGCTTTAATTCAGCCCTCATCTCGGATGACGAGTGCAACAGGATGTATAGCCTTTCACACCTGTGTGTTGTTTTTACAGTACCCAGGCCCCAGGCGATACAATCAGTATAATGCTATAGAGAAGTGCCACACCTAATTAAGCAAACCGGCATTTCATACTGCCTTTAAAGATGCCCAATCAACATCAGGGGATGTAATTAATTCCTGATAATCCTTTAATTAGATTTGAAACTCGGAACTTTTCACCACATGTTGATGATACACATAATGAAGAAATGCTGACATAGGGCCGCTTATGTCATTGCATTTTACATTGCATGTTCTCAGATTTCAAAAGTACTTATGAAATAAGAAAATAAAATGCCAATATTTGTAAAATAACTAAAAAAGAAAGATACTGTGATTTTCAATTGTTTGAAATGTAGACATGTTGTACACTTACGCAACTCATGATGATCACTTGGTGCTTATATCATCAATGATAGAGCCTAAACAACAAATTAATCTTAAAAATATTTAGTGTTGTAAATAAAAGCAACCACGTAATTTAATGCAAGTGTCACATTTTGTGAAGTTATTAACTTGGTGTAATTTGTATTAAGGCGATATAAGCTGTCACAATGATTATTTTTGTCCCCTGACATATAGTCGAGAATATGATAAAATGTGTGTTCAAATACATTATCAAACATGTGAAATGTTGTAAAAGATCTTCTTTTCGACGTTATTTGTTTTATTAGAATTTAAATTTTCCAGTACCTTAAAAAATCCAGCTGTATTTCTGTATGCAATGACCTTTCAGATGAACTCTTTCGCTATATCAAATGTACTTCGTAATTCGGTCGGGGATCTCGGTCCTTTACGCTCTCATACTACGTTAAAGTCTGCCGATTTTTATGTGTTTTATATTTACTTTTAAAATACTTGACATGATTTTTATTGGAAAGTGCATGTATTATGTAAAATATATGCTTTTCAACGCTATTTTAAATACCTGAAGAAAATTGGATGAATATATGAATAAATATATCAGGTCACTAAAAGAAATTTTTCCGATCTTTAATGTTACTGTGAATGCTGACATTGACAAAATTAAAACAATATAACTGTGAAAAGTATGTGTACCTCATGTTTTACAATCGTGCCGCCATGCCCGATGGAGTTGGGCAGTTCATGATAATATGTGTCAAGAATGATAAAGCCGTGAATGTAATGGGACGAGTTAAAAATGGGTGGAGAAGAACCCGATACATCCAGCACATGGACAATTTCAGAAAGGAATGTTTTGAAACGACGCAAAAAGACCAACTTTGCCTGATTTAGGTATGAAACGATGACGTATGAAAATAAACGCAAAGAATAATAAGAATAGAATGTATATTAACTACAAATAACACATGTTTATTGGACACGCGGTAATCTTCGTAAAAATTTACCAAAAGTTAATTTGCAATGCTCAAAGTAATGGCAGACAGACAATAACTGATAATACGGGTTACGTTTGGCAAGATTGTTGCAATTATACACATGCATTTGTTATTCTAACCACCAGATGGTCTCTTTGGTATATATATGAGATAATATATTACAGAAAATGTGCATGAAAAATTTTTCACCTACGACAGCTCATATCGCTTTAAAGCAGAACATTTACTGGGCAATAGCTATTTTTTTACTGATATTTTACACACACACACACACATACCAAGAAAAAAAAATAACAGTAATGTAAAAAAAAAATAATAAATCTAGGATTCTCTGCTGATTTTGCATTTTGATAAACAATTATTATTTATTACTGGGGTTTTACTAGAGAAAGGAATAATTAGGTAATTCGCACTGAGTCTTTGTGAAAAGTAAAATGTGAGGTAGGCTTTATTCATTGTGAAAAATTTACAAACTAAAGTATTCATGTTATTTGAAAAATTTCATTTTAATCAGTAGATCTAGTGTCATGTAAAGGGGAAATTCGATTTCATTACATTTTAGATTTCCTTGTGAGTCAATTTTTTTAGCCAATTTATGTGAAAACTCCCAGTGGTGTTTTGTATGGTAATACCCCTCTCCCCCCAAATAAAGTCTATATATACATAGGCGTCGTAACCGGGGGGGCTAGGGGGGGCTTAGCCCACTTTGCTTCCGACGCTGATGATATATATATATATGCTTATAAATGAATGACGGTACTTCGTCTCCCTTGGCTTTTCAGAAGTCTCCCTACTTATGTGAGAAGTCTCCCTCCAACAGCTGGAGGGAGAAGTAAAGTCTCCCTCTTTCTTAGACCCAGTGTGAGGCCTGTATACCATACATATACTTTCAGATTTTCCCTTCAAAATCGCTTTTTTTTTATAATGTTGACTTTTTCTGCGATCTACTTTTCACTCCATTAATTTTGATATACATTAATTTTCATTTCAGACTACAGATTAAATCCTGCATTACAGAAGAGCTGCAAATTGGATATACCTAAATTTTGTAAAAATATCATAAAAACTCAGAAAAATGATGATGATTTGGAGGGCAAAGTTGTAACATGTCTTCGAAAACAATATAGGGCCAATGTAAGTGAGAACTGGTCTTTTGATTGTTTGGAAAATGGCAGATTACGACATCATTCCTTGATTCAATATAGTAATACAGACCTATCTTAAAACGATCAAATAGATATGGCCTGGTCTGTTACCAGCAAGCCTTGAACATAATACAGTAAAACTTGTATATAAAGACCCCCTTGGGGACTCAACAAAACCAGTCTTTATAGGGAGGTAGTCTTTATATAGAGATTGATTTGTACACAAATGGTACTATTGGGGACAGCAAAAAAAAAGGTGGTCTTTTATACACAAGTTTTACTGTACAATAAGGATTTAGCTGCATTTTATTTTGTTATGAAATTCAATGTTATTGTCACAGGTAAAATCACAGTAGAAACAGCTGCCATTCATTCGTTTACCCCTAAAGACACATTTGGACTGGCTTTACATGCTTTAGTCATTGTCTTATAGAGGAGTCCATTATCTTTCAGGGGTAGATGAGTAAAAGAAAAACAGATGCAATATAGTAGGGTGCCCAGCCAACAAATTTGGTTGATTTGGGTTAACGGAATAACACACGGCTAAATTTTATATCATTGGAAAGTAGAGACCGAGCCTCATTGAAATATCGATGTCGTCGTTATCTGAAGAGGTCACGTTTTCTTAAATTCTGGGTCAAAGTTCAAATCTAGAAATTTCAGGAAAACGCACAGTCACATTCACAAAGGTTGAGGCCTCTACATATATGCGTTTAGAGCAAATTAAATTCGCATTATTTAAAGAATTATAACTATTAATTCTATCTTTAGGACCAAATTGATTTTTAATTTGAAAATTCTGATTCGAGGAGGACATTAATACCTATAGGGTGCACATTTGACAACTTTCATCATCTGTTAGATAACAACGACCTTGACCCATTATGATTATAAAAAACAATTTTTGCAATAGATCAAATATAAGTGAACTCTTAAGATGTTTTTTGGATATTAACATTTGTATGTCGTCCCCAATAAATATTATTTTTTCACTGTCTTGTGAAAGAACGGCTTCATCTATGTCTTGGTAAATTTCGTTCTTGGGATTGGTTAAGCGTTATAATTTGTACGCTTGTTCCAAAATTTGTATTACACTAATGTAGAATGGATTTAAAAGGCCGTTTTGGGTGTATCGTTGCTTTACATAAATGCAAAGTACAGAAAAGTCGAATAGGGGGGTCAAAGGGGGGGTATGAAAACAAAATGTCTGTTAAGTCTATACAGTCTAATCACTTCAATCCTGCACAACAATGTTGATGTTCATGCAGACAGCACAGAAAAATGGTTGAAGCCAGCAGTAGCTGTTATTGTTTAGCTCACCTGAACCAAATGTGGCCTATTGTGATAATCTTTTGTCTGTGGTAGTGCGACGTTAACTTTCACACAATTTCAACTTCTTCTCAGGAACCAGTGGGCCAATTTTAACTGTACTTTGCATGAAGTATCTCCATATGAAACCACTTAAAGTTTGCGAATGAAAAATGTTTAGGGTTCCACACGGTCACAAAAAGGACAAATTCTTGGTATATCTTTAAAAATCTTCTTCTCACGAACCAATAAGCAGATGACATTCAAGTTTCGTATGCTTGATTCTTAAGTCAATATCTACAAAGTCACAGTTTGCGAGTGAAAATAAAATCTGTCTATCAGCGAGTCACTACAGGCGCTTCAGATAACATAGGGTACAGTTTTTTACAAATGTTTTATTAACTAACTTTTAGTGCGCCAGTTTTAACCAAATTTGGTAAAGGGTATTCCCTTGTAAGAAAACTGCATAATGTATATGAATGAAAATGGACTAAGACCCATAAGGCGCCTATAGGGTATAAAAGGACTAACTCTTAATACATCTTTAAAAAATTGTCTTCTTCTGGACATGATGACCAAAATAATGATCATAGTTCTATCAATTTGGTATGTAAATTGTTACGGCAATATCTGTATTGTATGATTCTGAAACTAAATCTGTTCATTAACAAGCTACAAAGGTGCACTTTGTATTACATACAATATTCTATACAAATGGCTTATTAACTAAAATTATTGACTTTTTGTGAACAAAATATATGAGGAAAATTTTAGGAATTATCTAAGGATCATTGTAGGTCTCAATTTTAATGTCATAGACACTTATTAAAACTTAAGTCTAAACAAATAGAAAATATCAGGCTTTCGTAATTTTTACACATTTTAACTTCTTTCAAGGGACCAATGAACCAAAAAACAAAATGTGACAGAAACTATCTCAGTGGGAAGCTGACTAATGTTTGCGAATGACAAAGCGCTGGGACCCATAGGGGTCAGTTTTTTCTCATTGCATTTCACATTTTACTGAGGTGACCGTTAAAACCCGTCGGGCCTCTTGTTTCAGTCTCCTGTAAGTTTGAAAACCCAGCAATAATTTCAAGGTTAGTGACCACATAACAAGTAGGTTTTTTTTTTTTTGTTCTATATATATATCATGAAATCTATCATCCTTTAATAGAAATAAAAACCTACACGAACCTAATGTGTGCGATAGACATTGTTCACTGGTGTATAGGGAACTTCCCAACAAACATTATCCATTACAGTTAAAAACTAGATCCTAAAAAAATCAGATCACATCAAAGCTTTGTAATAAATTCGAGCAGGCCAATTTTTGAGTGAAAGTGTTCCAAATTCCGGGTATGAAACTACGTTGAACGATTTGGTTTCTTATACTACAATTATCAGCTATTGATGAAAACATGGTAAATTTGGGGTAAATTTTTGGCCTTTTCAAATGATGAAATAATTATACGTAGATAGTTTATGAAATATCCGTTTTCGCTTTATGATATATTTGATGTATGCACTTTATTTTTAGTACCATTCTAACCACCAAAAAATAGAGCAATAATTTCATTTTTCATGTTTAAAGGTTCCCCTACAATACAGTAGCAGGGGGTACCCTGTAAAAACACGAAATTTAGAAAAATTGTGACCACGGGAACTTACGACGACAATCACGATTGTAAAATATAATGTGACATGTACATGTGATATATCTGGAAAGATTTTTAAAATAGAGTAGAATAAGTCATCAGTGTAAAGATGAGATCATTATTTTAGGTTTTTGTTTTGCAATATGTCTGGTTTATGTTGCAGCGTCTGTCAAAAGGTTGTCAAAATATCATCAGAGATATAATAAAAGATTCTGCATTGAATTACTTAGAGGATCCAGTTCTGGCACAAGCCTGTGAAAAAGAGGTAATGCAATTATTATTCTTCACAAGTGATAAATTATTTTGTTTAGACAGTGACTCCTATGTTGTGCATGTTAGTAATAAATATTATAAACATAGTACCAAAGTTATAATGCTCAAGATGATCGTTTCTGTCAATTAGATCATCAGTTGAGCTCCAATTTTAAATATATTGTCTAAAATGAAAGCGGTATCAGACAAGGCCAAATAATAAATCTAAACATATAGCCAAAATCTGTCTAAGAGTAACCACTGTAAAAAGATTACTATCTTAGCTTTTAGAATTTAGAATTTTAAATGTTGCAATCATTACGAAGTATTACTTTAGTATAAGATTATCAACTGGTACCGAGCATTAAATTGCCCCCAGTGTGCCTAGATACACAGATTTTAGATACCGAAAAAAATATTTCACACAATCGGCACACAGTAAACAATCTCTTGTACCAACATCAGTGCCATCAACATTAACCCTTTCATCCCTAGGTACTTAAATGGTTCTTTTCTGTTGTATTAAAAATGTCCCATATAACCTGTTGGATTGAAGGGCCTTCACTGTTGAGTGATTACAGCATCATGCTTTAAATCGTGAAGTTTCTCACCTCTGGCCAGCATGAGTTTGAGTCCCGATGGAAACTAAGCTGATTTTGTGTGGTGGATTGCCAGTTTGCTTGCAGAAGACCAGTGGTCCCTTCCAAGGTACTATGTGGTTCTCTCTTCCGCCAGTTTTTGTGGCTATAAAAATGAAACATTGTTGAATCTGGCATAAAACACCATTAAAACAGACAAAGTAAGTTTGTGCGGTCAAAAGGAATGATACAAGGTGTATAATTAGTGTTAATTGTCAGAAGACAAAGAAAAAAAATTGAAATATCTTTGTCACCGTAGCACTCGAGTTTCAAGAGGATTTACTTTTGATTCGTGTGTTTCAGATCAAGAAATACTGTAATGATGAACACAACTATGCTCTAGAGGCCAGTAGTAGAGATGGACAAAGCAGAAACAAAGTGGAAATGGTCATAGAGAGTGATGGTAAAGGCAAAGTCATGGAGTGCATCAAGAAAAAATTTAACGAGAAATTAATCACCAACCCAGAATGTAAACAGGTAACATTTGTTTTTTATTTTGAATCCGCGTATTGGAATCTATGATAAATGATGATGATGATGATGATGAAAACATTTCAGTTGCTCAATTCGGATGATTTTGTGAGCTTGAGATAATAGATAACTTCTTAACCCCTGAAAAACAGTGAACTCTCCTTCACATCTGTGATGTGGACCATTCCATCTATTTACTTAGGGGTGAACACATTGACTTAATGACTTGGTCAGGCATAGAATTTAAATAAGTTTCTTATGTGTCTCTACTGTCATTCAGGGATAAGAGAGAGGCCATAGAAATAGCCCACCATCTCTTGATATGGCCCTGCATCGGTGGTCCTTCCGTCCTGAACAATTCTTGTTACCGCTATTTCTCAGACAGGCGGCCATCTTGGATTTTGACAGAAGGAAAATTGTTACCGCTATTTCTCAGAAAGGACTGAAGGGATCTCCTTGAAATTTGACATAAAGGTTCCCCTTGAGGCCTTATTGTGCACATTACATTTTCAGAGAGACTGGAATCCAACATGACCAACAGGCGGCCATCTTGGATTTTGATCAAAGAAAGTTTGTTACCGCTATTTGTTAGAAAGTACTAAGGGGATCTAATGGAAATTTGACAGGAAGGTTCCCCTTGAGGTGTAGTTGCGCATATTACATTTTCAAAGAGATCGGAATCCGACATGGCTGACAGGTGGCCATCTTGGATTTTGACCAAAGGAAATTTGTTATCGCTATTTCTCCGAAAGGACTGAAGGAATCTCCTTGAAATTGACATGAAGGTTCCCCTTGAGGTCTAGTTATGCATATTACATTTTTAAAGAGATCGGAATCCAACATGGCCGACAGATGGCCATCCAAAATGGCCGCCTGTCGGCCATTTTGGATTTTGACCGTAGTTATTGCTATTTCTCAGAAAGGACTGAAGAAATTTCCTTCAAATTGGACATCAAGGTTCCCTGTGAGGTGTATTTGTGCATATGACATTTTCAGATAGATTGGATTCCAACATGGCTGACAGGTGGCCATCTTGGATTTTGACAATGGAAGTAGGTATTTCTCAGAATGTACTGAAGGAATCTTTTCAAAATTGATTATGGAGGTTCCCCCTGAAGTCTAAATGTGCATATTACATTTTCAGAGTGATCAAAGTCCAAGATGGACACCTGGGCCATGTTGTATTCCATTCTCTCTGAAAATGTAATATGTTCAGTTCAAGTTCTGTTTTGCTATAATCTTGTGAAAAAAATATCTCACAGAAATATGGATTTAAGTTCAAATTCACTGTTGAGACACAAAATAAGAGAAAAGTCTGTCATAGATCAGACATAGAACATTCCATGGTGGGCGCCAAGATCCCTCTGAGATCTAACAATGTTGAAGCAGCGCACAATAAATCTGGATCGAAACAGATTACGTAAGAACTTGAAAAATGGTCATTGACGTAAGAATTTAAGAATACACTGTCGCAATAATAATCGAATGCAGAAAGCAGAATTTTGTTTGATTTTCTTATCTATCTTCCAAATTTATAAGTGTTGATAAATTTCATAATAATTACTTTGGGTACTTCATCAGGTTCAAAACTGACAGTCTGCTTTGACCATTCACAGAAATTCACCTCTAAATAAGAAAACCTGGATCTGCAAATGTATATGATGTACAGATTTATGTGAAACATGATTTTGAATTGATAGAAATACAATGGAACCTCGTTATGTTGAAATCGGTTGAGTTGAAATTCCGGATATGTCAAAGTTGCAAGTTTTTGAGATATAATAATATATCAATTTAAAAATTTTGGTTATCTCGAATTCAGGATATCTGGAAGTAATAGGGGTGGTGAGTTTCGCGATAACAAGATTCCACTGTATATTAGAATTAAAAGTAATTGACCTATCACCAAATGTCTGATGCATGACTGTCCATGTCCATTTTTTATGTCATTCGATTGTGATGTCATAATCGCACAAATGTTTGACAGGCCATTTAATTGTGACGTCATAATGGAAAAGTTTGCCAAAAGTTGCCATTTCAGGCATTTGGCGACAGGTGTATAACAATCTTGAAAGATTGAATATTAATTTTTTAGTGTCATTTTAATGTATTATACACATTTTATTTTGTCCTTACAGGAAATTGCCAGAGTTGTACAAGAATCCAAAATAGATATAAATGTGGATCCATTGCTACATATGGCATGTCAAAAAGATTTGTATGGGATGTGTGGTGATATACCAATAGGAGATGGTAGAAGTATGTAATATCTTATACAGATAGTTTGTGAGTGTGTGTGTTACTTTGTGAGTGTGTGTTACTTTGTGAGTGTACTGTTAGTTTGTGAGTGTATGTGTATTAGTTTGTGAGTGTGTGTGCAACTGTGAGTGAGTGTGTTACTTTGTAAGTGTTTGTTAGTGTGTGTGTGTGTGTTAATTTGTGAGTGTTACTTTGTGAGTGTGCACATACAGCGCTCTACAATGCGACCAAATCACTCGCAAATGCGACCATTTTTTAGATTTTGGCGAGTATTTATCCTCATTCAGTCGCCACATTGCGACCAGTTTTTTCCCCGAACCGGAAATCAAAAGTTTGTCCGTTTTTACTGTGAAATTACATTATCGAAATCATGGTCTGTTATGCGCTTTACAACAACCAATTTGGTTATTCAGTTTCGATAAACTAGAGCATCTAACGCGCGTCGATTTCAACAGAAGCATCATTAGACACTATAAAGTTTAAACGATCTTGGTTAAAGGAATACTGGAACAGAGTTATGGCTAGTGTTCAACTAGGCCGAACTTTCTGCCCCGATTTCAATTTTAATTTAAGCGATTTTTAAGTTGTAAAATCGGGGCAGAAAGTTCGACGAGGAGGACAAGCAGACCACAGCCTAATTCCTTTGGGGATTCTATCGTGGCTGATTTATCGTGGGGCAACACAATAAAACAGTCGCGACAGAATCCCCAAAGGGATTAACCACAGTCGGAACTGGAAATTTTATCTGTAAATTAAAATCGAGAATCAAACACCCTGTTGTCGGACAAACACCTACAAATTAAAGAACTGTATAGGTGTTTGTCTGACGATAAGGTCACAGGTGTTGGACTCCAGATTTTAACTTACAGACAAAATTTACAATTCTTATGGGCAGTCTCTTGTTTTGTAAATTCTGATGAAAAGAAACTGGCGCTAAAGATTTAAAAACAGTTTAAGGTTGCCTCAATATTAGAGCAACAAATATGAAAAATATAGGCATATAAACACTCCTGGGTTGATAAAAAAATGCACAAAAGGTCAACATGCAGTTAATAACCTTGTTTTAAATAGATTGAAACAATAGAATGTTACATAAACTTAGAAAATTAATATTTTATTTTATTTCTATATTTTCATCCCATGGATTTTTTTAAGAACACTTGAACACACACACATATATATATTGGCGAGTAAAAGTTCCTGGCTGGCTAGTAAAATTTCTGGTTCACTGGCCAAATGAAGAGTGAATTTTTTAGTGTTGTAGAGCCCTGACATATGTTTGTGTGTTGGTATGAGTGTGCATGTTTGTGTGTTGTGAGAGTGCTTGTGTGTGGGTGCTAGTGCACAACTTTTACAATTTTATTTCGCTCTAAGTTTAATGTAAGCAAGTCCATGTATTTGAGCTCAGACAATGCAATTGCTCTCAAGTTATAATGTACTTTGTTCACAGCATCACAGAAAAATCTGTGTTTGAAATTATAAACAGTCAAAAGGGCACTCAAGGGAACAAGCAAAAGTGACTGTTATAGATATGTGATCTTTATAAAGAGGTTTATTCATTATAAAAAACATAGGTAATGTTTTAATCACCTTTATACAGAGGTGGCCTTAAATGCAAGTTTGACTGTAGTTACTTATTTTGAAAAGAACATTTTTACATGAGGATATAGAGCCGGTCTCTATCAGTCGGTAGCATGCTTGACTCTTGATTGTGAGGTCATGAGTTCAAGTCCAGCCAGCGACAGGTCGGATTCCTGTCCTTCGGATGAGACAGTTAAAACCAAGGTCCTGTGTCACAGTAGGTGTCAGCAGGTTAAAGAACACCCATTGCTCAATGACTGTAAGTGCCAAACATAGGCCAAACTTTGAAGCCCTTCACCGGCATTGGTGACGTCTCCATATGAGTGAAAGATTCTTGAGTGGGATGTTAAAAAACAATACGAGCAAATACATGGTAATTGTTTTTTTTAGATAGAATTTTGAATGTGTATGCTTTTACTTTACAGAAATGGCATGTTTATTAGCAGAATTTGAAGATAACCCTACAAAATTTAGTCCAGATTGCCTTAAATTATTAAAACAAAGAAAAGAGCTGTGGGAACTTTCAGCACAGGTAAGAAAAACCAGTTATTGAAACTAATTGGAATGTTACAAATTGGAATTCCTTACAGTATAGCTGGTTCAACTGTTTTATCATAGGCAATTTTCTATGACATCGGTCCAAAACATCTGCAATTCTCTTTCAAGATTCAGGGTAGTCATGCCTCTTGTTGTAGGTATCTTCCAAACACCGTCTTAAATAAGGAGATTGAAAAGTAGCTTTTGTTAGACTAAAATGTTTCTTGAAGTCATTGTTAGTATTGCTAGGAATATTGTAACCAGGGATTCTCACCATTTCTTCTGAACATCTGCAATCACTTTCTAGTAAACTAGTAAAAGAATGGCCTCCATGGCCGAGTGATCACAGCATTGCACTTTAAACTATGAAGTCTCTCACTTCTTGTCAGCACTGGACCCCAGGCTGATTTGGTGAGAAAGTTTGCTGGTTTACTTGTGGAAGGCCAGTGCTCTCTTACTGGGTACATTGTAACCAGGTTAAAAAAAAGTGGCGGCCACCATATGGTTGAAAAATGATGAGCATGACATAATCCACCAATAAAACAAAACAAAAAACAATAAAAGATATTGTGTGGAAATGAAATCTTTAGGTAATGTAGAAAAAAATATTATGTCAGAAAATAATTTGTAAGTTTTTCTAGATTCTGGATGCAGTTTTTCTGGTTACTAGATGCAGTCAACATAATTTTGTTCTTATTCTGTAAATATATTGAGTGTGTGTATATATTTTTTTTTTTTAGATATTTCCTTTTTTTTACTACTTAGATTTTTATACCTTTGCAAAAAAGCGATAGGCATAAAAATTCTTAAACTCCCATATATTTTGCGAAAATTGCTTTAGAATCCTAGTTTGGTGATTATTCACTTGCAATGGAATAATTCAAACCTACCACACTGGACCTGACCTTATTTTCACAAAATATATAGGGATATAAGAATTCTAATTTGTTATTGTACATCAAGCACACATAGTAAAAGTAGACAAAAATTGAAATATTTTTTTTTTTGGTCAACACGATTAATGCCCCTTTAAATTGGATGGTGCAAGAACAACATGGGTTAAAAAAAAGTCTTTGTGAAATACAATCTGGACTTTTTTGTATTTCAGTGATATATGTTGATTGATATATATGGACAGACAGATAGATAGATAGATAAGATGGCTATAACGGAATATTTATGTACTAGAAATTTTTTACCATATTTTGTAAAATACATCTCGCATTATACCTTGAAGAAGTGCCCCAACCTTATCCTATCCATCTTACCCACTCACCTTCATCCCTCACCTTATATTTCTCGTTTTTTTTTTGTTGTTGTTGTTGTTGTTGTTGTTTCTTTGTTTTCCTTATTATATTCCTATATATCAGTACATCAATATTTATGTCGCCATTTCTGACAAACTGATATTGTAAATTCTAAGGAGAAGGCTACTGTAATGTTGTTATAACTTTTGCCCAATCCTATTTCACTGTATTACGAAATAAAATATGTTTAAACTAAACTACCATATTTTGTACTTTATCCGATATTATTATACTTTATTGATAGAAATATTTATTTTTCATTTGCACAGGTTGCGCCAATAGAAGGTTTCCAACAGATTTATGATCAAATCAACACATCTCCTGCCAAATTATATATTCTAGGCATCGTCTGTGCTGTGATTGGAATAATATTTATTGTAGGAATAACGTGTGGAAGAGCAAGTAAAAGAATAGCAAAACAAAATAAATCAAAATAATTTATATTGTTCAACCATTTGAGATTTTTTCTGCAGTTATCTTTTTTATTGACATAATTAACATATAAAAATAAATTTCCATAGTGTTGGGTGACTGGTAGCTTTTTTTCACTCTCTCTCTCCGACTTTTTCAAATTTTCTATTTATAAGTGGTCGGTATATCATATGCATCTGGTTCATAACAAGGATAAGGAGAAATATTTTCATAATTTTTCAGACTTTTTACATGATTTTTGTCATTCAGTATAACGCCACAAATATTTTTCAGAGATTCTTCAGTGCTTTGGGTAAATCTTTGTTGTTTGGAATGGAGAAAATTTTATGAATTTTTCATAATTCCATTGAATTGTTTTTAAAAGTGATAAGTATGAAAAAGTATAATTGTTTCCAAACAGAATGTCTGTTGAAAACAGCCAGTGCATACTAAGAAACTATCATACACATTTCTTACCATTAGACAAAAAGAAATGATAATAAATTAAGTAGATGTAATTCTTATTTGCAAGAAAAGGAACATATAGAATACAATAATTAACAGTAAAACATTCAAATTTAAATTTTTATCAAAAAAAAAAAAAAAAATTGAGACCTATTTTCATTTGTGAATTAGGCAAAAATTTAACCCCCAAAGTGGATGCTGATAAATCTCTTAATTACCAGTATCTTGGCCTGGCATCATAAAACTTGAGAATTACAGAAGTAAAAAAAATTACCCAACTTCGCCTATTCCTAAAATCTGATTGGCTGAGCAGGCCAAGTGGAGAATATTCTCAGACTCGAGTAAATTTTCAACTTTCATGGTGCCAGGCTCTAATGTTTTTTAATATTCTTTGAAAATAACTTTCTACAGATTCATGTATGATTTTTTTTATATCATTCTAAATGTTCCTCTTGATTGAAATGTTTGTCATTATATGGTTAATGTGTAGTACAACAATTGTTAGGCAGCTTCTTCATATTTTGACAGTATAAACTAGCATTCCCTGAGATTTGTTTGGGTCAAGGAAAGCTTTCTTGAAAGTAGAAATCCAAGGATGAGTAAATCTATTCCATTTGTTTTGTGTTGTGTTTTTTGGTACCAAATCTGACCAGATCATCATCAAAGAAAATTGCAGATACACAGATACTCATAAGGTCCCAAGTTTATCAGGCGATCTATTGCAGTCTGTCAGTCATGACATACATAATTCTTTTCATGTTTAAATTAAATTTTTGTTTGTTTGATCAGTCCTAACCAACCCAGAAATATCGACCAGAATTATTTTTGGCTTTAATGACATTTTAATTTTTTTTTTAATTGTGGGAAATCATGGGTTCAGTGAATAGGATGAGGACTCGGGTAACTGATACAGCCCTTTGATCTCTTGATTGTATTTGGTGGTCTTCTATAAAATGTGGTTTTTTTTCATATCTCATAGCTGTAGTTCTGTTATCAGTCTCAAAATCATGTATTGTTGCGTTTCTTGTCAATTCATAATTTCAGCGTTAGATATAACTTGAACAACAACAGAACTGGATGTTTGAATTTTATAATGTATCATTCTCAAAAGATAACAAACTATGGTACTAGACTACAAATTCATTGATAGTTTCATCTGTATTTCTTTGGAATAGACTTTCAGGCATGTTATGGTGTAGATTTTCAAGGGTACAGTTTGATAAAAATAATAATCAATACTGGTTTTGATTTGTGATATTGATAATGGTGATAGCATTATTTTCTTTGTGTAAATTTCAAATGATTTGATTAGTATAGACTGTCTCTTGTACATGTTATTACAGATACTTTCTTTGATTTGGGCCTCTGTGGCTGAATGATTAGAGCACCGTGCTTTGAACCATGAAGTCTCTCACTTCGGGTCAGCACAGGTTTGAGCCCCGCTGGAACCTAAACTGATTTTTGTGAGAAAGTTTGCCAGTTTGCTTGTAGAAAGCTGGTTTTCTATTCCCGGGTACAAACAAGGTTCTCTCCTTCACCAATAAAAACTGGCTGCCACCATATAACTGAAAGATTGTTGAATGTGGCATTAAATACTATTAAAAATCAAATCAAGCCACTATCAGTCACCTATATTTGATTTTTGCTGTAATCAATCTGGTATCTCTTACGTATACTTAAAGTTCCTCATGCACAGAATTTCATAAAATTTCAATTTTTTTTTTTATCATAAAATGTTTGTATTTTTTGAAAATATAACATTCATTGTATGGTTTTAAAAATTGCAGGGGCAAAAAAAAAAAAAATAGCAATATTGCATAAGATGTTTGTAATATAAATTATAAAATCCATGCAGGAAATGTAGGGTGTTTGGCTATATATAGATGTATATATATATTGATTTTAGTGGGCCGGGATAAAAATGTCTGGAGAACTAATGTCATACCCCCAGCAGAGTCGTCGGTGTCAGTGGACAAAAAACCTTAATCTGTACTATATCTGTGACCTTTGACGTTTTGACCTAGATAATACCATTAGACCTACATCTTTTTCAAAATTTCTGTGTCGTATCTGTTATACAATGCTACCACTGCCCAGCTATGTTGCCCTCTGACAATTTACGTAAGTTGATGTACATGTAGTTACATAAGTTTACGATTAAAAATATTTTTTTCCTACACACGACAATCTGTGTAAGAGCGTCATTAACCCCTGTACTTGCAGCTGAACTTTCCTATTTCAAAGAATGGTAAAATCTACTACTAGAATTCAGGAGTGTTTGATTTAGCATCCAAATTTCACAATAATTTAATATGCATTGTTAACTTGTTCATCCCTGATTTATGACAGTAGACCATTCTTTCTTTAATTGATTTGGGTGAGTCTAAATGTGACCATAGGGGTGGGTGAGGTAATGATGTATGTAGATTGATTTTTATGCGTTAAGGATGAGAGCATTTACTCTTTTTATTATTTGTGCCAAAAAGTATAGGCTTAATTGTATATTTGCCAATAATGAACATGAAAATTGAAGTAACTTACTATTCCAACTACATGTAGTTTAATAACACTTGTATTATAGTCCACGATGACATTAAAAGTATTTAGTTTCTAACTTTCATCAGTTCTGTTATGAATATCCATTGAATAGCAACCACAATGTAATGTTTTTTTTGTAAATTGTTTTAAAAATTCATTTTTTCAGTAGCATTCTAGTAAAATAGCATTCTTCTTGTTACCAACCAAAATATTTTCTTGTGTGATTGAACCTGATTTTATCCCTCGGCCATTATCAGAGGAAATGGGTTCACAATTTTTTTTTTACTGTTTGAGGAATAATTATATGAAATGCACAGTGGCGTACATTTAACAGTTGTATAGCATTTAGATTTATAAGTACAGTGATTACTAAGTCATTGGATTTACAGTATACGCTGTGTTAAAACCAGATTAATATATGTATAGTTGGAATAATATAATTCTGATCACAATTATTATATGCTACCAAGCTTGATATGAACAAAGTCTTATATCGTAGTGCTATTGTAAAGAGCCTCCTGAATAACCCAAAAATTTGAATACGGCATAATTGAATTGTAAAATATGAAATATCTTTACAAAATCATGGACGGTGTATAGACTTTATGCAACATTGTAGATATGCCTGCCTGTACAAACCTTGCCAGTGTATACTCTCTGTGATGGTAGTTACGTAACAGTAGTTACGTAATGGATATGAATAAGCACATTGAATCAGGTTCTGTGGAATCTCATTATGTCGAAATCGATTGAGTCAAAATTCTGGTAATATCAAAGTAGAACGGCCGGTACCGATTCTTATAGATAGAAAAAAAACGTTCATTAAAATTTTAGTTATCTCGATTTCTGAGATTCTCGAAGTAATAGGGAAGGGCAGTCCCAGGAATTTTGAGATAACGATATTCCACTGTATCAGATGTATTTCCTGTGTCTGTTGGTTTATGTACTATATGACTTAGATGTTAGAGAGATAGCTTTGAAAGGATGAAAGATGCAGACTGTAAAAATGAACCCCCCTGAGTATGAGGCCTTGACATATCCCTCTTAGTATAAAAATGGAATTTATTTTACGTCACTGCATACCATTTATTTGCTTTTATCCACGAAAGATTTGATTTTGCTATATTTGCAGGCAATTGAAATACCATCAAATTATATACCGTGTTAAATACAATGTATGATACCTTGTGAAGTAGTTTGATACGTAATTCTATATGCAATTGGTCACAACATAATTTATTCACAAATGAAGAATTTGTCAGTACATATCCCATAATGATAACAAATTTTATTATTAACAAAAAAATATTATAAATTTGTAATACAAAAAAAAAAAATTTTCAAAAAAAATCTAAAGCTAAATCCACAGATTTGATGTTGGTTAGGGTATAATGGAGATGATAGCATTGTTTAACAGTTAGGTGAATCAGTTTGTTGGGATGATATCAGTTTTGTCAATTCTTTCTACTAACATTGTAATAGCTTTATGTAGTGTCAGTTCTTGCTATTTAAGAGTTTATGAATGTTTACATATTTATAAAAGTACTTCTGACGACATTTTCTGTTGACTTGATAAAAATACATGGCTTTACTTTCAAAGAAAATTCCCGGTATATTCTGTAATCTTATTCATTTTTCATTCTTGAATTCTTATTTTTTACTTATTCATATGAAATCTATCGAAGATAGGTAAAATGATATTCATGTTTATTTTTAAGGAACCGTATCTGTTGTGTATTTGGGATGGAAACCAGCATGATATCCTAGAAAAGAATAACGTCCTGGACCGGGTTACACAATACATTGTACTTTGTCAAATTTAACTTGAAGTTTACTGGTGTTAAACCAATAAACTATCCCTAGATTAAATCTAACCATTCATGTATTATGCAACTGGATCCTACAATTTAGTCCTTGTGTTTGGAAACAATCAGGTTTACAATTGCAGAGGGATGATTTAAAATATATATACTAGTGTACATTACAGTAAGTTTAAGCATGCACTGTGTTAGTTGAATACGTTCTAAAGTATGCACTGTGTCAGATATAATGTCTCAAGCGTGTACTCTGATTTTTGCATGAAAGTTTGCCAGTTAACTTGCAAAAGACCAGTGATCCCTTCTAGAGTACATTGTAATCTGGTTATCTCCTCCACCATTAAAAACTGGCTGCCACCGTTTAAGTGAACAAAATTGTTGAGTGTGGCATAAAACACCATTCAAATTTCAAATCCATACATGTACTGTATTAGATATAGGCCAAGTTATCGTTGTATTAGGTATAAAGGTATGTTTGTTAATGCATTGAATGGCTGTTATCTCATAGATGCTGTTGGAATCATTTTTTATTTTTATTTTTTTTTTAAATGTTGAATATCGTTTTTATTTTTGTGTTTTGATGTATGAAGTGGTTTGGTACATCAATTTCTCATATTTTCAAATAATTTAATCTTCCATATGATTTTCTTGTTTTCCAAATTCATTTTCTTCCAAATCAGTAGTTATTTCTCTGGTAGCAAGTTTTTAAGCGTAACAAGAAAAGTTACAACTGAGCATAAGAATGTTACGGAAAATACTGTATCAGAATGTTGTAGAAAACATTCCTAATGCTAGTACATATAATTGTAAATAACATATTGAGTTGAAATCAAACTTAAAATTCATTTTGTTATGAATTATAAATGATATATAAAGCTAATTTGCATGTGAGTATTGTATTGTGAAACCTGTGTGAGAGACACGCCAATCTGTCGTGAAAATGTGGTCTCTGAAGACGTGGTCTCTCACGAGAGGTCGTAATTAAACAATAAATCTTGAAGTGATTTTCTGAATGATGTGGTCTTTCAAGACAGGTAACACTGTATAAGTGTTGTATGCACCATTTGTCCCAGCAAGTCTGTAGTGTACCAAAGTTATTTTTACTGCTCAATTTCCAGATTGTAAAATATTTAATATTCATGATACAGCATTTTTTCGTTTTAAAAAAACCCTTGGTACGTTTGAAGTTTATTGTAATACTTTTACTCAGATGGACAGTGTTAATGTGCATTTACTGGTTTTCATTCTTTTTGTTTCATGGGAAGTTTACTCGTTTGATAGTAGTTGATGAATTATATTTACTGATTCATGTTATTGGGATGAGAATTTATTCCTTGCTTGCTGGCGATACGTGGCCAAGTGGTTAGAGCACTGCGATTCAGACTATGAGGCCTCTAACCTCTAAACAATGCGGGTTCGAGTCCCTCTGTAACCTAAGCTGAACGTGTTTGTTCAATGTTCACCAAATTTGTGTACTGTCTCCTGTTCTCAATACTTGATTTTTGTTTTTCTTATTGTATATTTCATGAAATGTGTGTGTTTCCTTTATTATTGTTTTACGATAGCCATATTGTGTCATGAATTTGGTACAAGATTCTTCATTTATATTTTGAGTTAGAAACCTAGAACCACCACACTGACACAAATACCCTCTACTTAAGAATAGCACCATACTTATTGTTAATAAATGCTTGAGGATTTCGTTAATCCCAACACTATCAGCCCTGATATTTATAAGTTCTAATATGGTAGATGATTGACAAGAAGAATGATGGTATTATTTGGTGCATAACCCATGTAAATCATAAATTTGAAGTCATTTTACTTTGACATTTGAGGTCACAAAACAGTTAATCAAAATACATACTTATGTATCAGTGATCACTTCTACTAATTACACACAAACACACACACACATATAACATATATACATATAGTATTATATATACCATATATATGATACAACACTGTGTTACTTAATACTGTAAAATCAGAAAATTTTGCAGTGTTAAAATTTCTCTGTTTTAAGAACAAAACAAATCCGTTGACATTGAATTTTGTTGAAATAAAAAAAAACTTGTCTTTAAAGGAACGTATTACTGTTACTAGATGTAATTGATGTAATAAACGAGAACAAACCAAATCAAAATTTTCTGATGCTACAGTATTTGATGGTATCATCACTTTCTATAGTTGAATTCATCACTGATAGATAAGTAAGAATTGGTTTTCACTGTCATTTAAATTGGCAAAATTAGCACATATCAAGACTTTTGCAGTCATCGTTTTTATGCTTGACCTTCTATATTATGAATTTCTAAGTATTATAAACCGAAACATCAATTCTTGAAACCAGATACATTGTATAAATATGTACCACTTTCGAGTTTGATTTTTTTTTTTTTTTTTTTTTTTTTCTCATATTTGTCATTATTCACTTGAATATATCTGTGGGGGAATTATTTTACAATTGATTAATGTTGGGATAATTTTGAGGTCTATAAAATCTTTGTTTTAATATCATTTTGATGGGATTTGAAAGGTTGGGTAAAATGTTGTTGACATCTCACTGCTTCGTGATATATTGATTTTCAGTTTAGTTATTGTCTTAACTTTTTTTGTAAATATTGTTGTTTACCATGATGTATTGCTTGTGAATGTGCTTAAATCTATCCATTAAAGGTCAAAGGTAAACTTGGTGCTGTAAAATTCACTGTATGTTTAGGCACTATTGACTAAAATGGTTACCTTTATGGTGGATTTCATCAAAATCTGTTTTTGTGAATGGTGATTGTTTTTTTATTTGTTATTTAATATGGGTGCCTTCTTATACTACCAGCCCATATATTGGTGTATTGGGCTTCAACTTCATGATGTGGACAAATTCTTGAAACTTATGGAAATTATGGTTTACATGGTATGTATTTTGTTCAGAAAGATCCTGCAAGTTTCTATAGATTTCTGTCTTGATTTTACAAATTGTTTTGTGATATATGAAGTCTATTATTTTAATACAATGTAATTGAAATCAAAGTGAAAGTTTAGATACATAGCTGTCATGTAATTTAAAGATTGATAATGCAACACATTTAATGGTTTATACAGTTTACCCATGGTGCATACCAAATGTACATGTATTATACACACACACACACACACACAAATATATATATATATACATATATATATATATATATATATATATATATATATATATATATATATATACAAACATACACACACACACACACATATATATATATATATATACACAAACATTCACACACACACACACATATATATATATACAAACATTCACACACACATATATATATATATATATGTATGTGTATATATATATATATATATATATATATATATATATACACACACAAACATTCACACACATATTTAGTTTATAAGTATTAATATATTTATGAAAAGTATTGCTAGTATAGATCTCTGTGCTAGAAGGGCATTATTTTGATTATTGATAAAAACCCAAATTATTTATCAAATCTGAATAATGAAGTGTTATCAATTTAAAAGACAGATGGATTATTCAGTTCTACATAGCAACATGCAGTTTTAATTACTACTTTTACTTACCAAATAAAGAAAAGCTAAGGTCATCCATAAATTTAAAGTTATGCTTTTGATAATATATATTTAAAGTTGAAATCATGCATGTAATGTGATATTTATGTCTGCTTTGTATCAGGTTTACAACTTACCAAAATTTGTATGCATTAATTCTCTGTACATTGTTCCTGGAAATTTTCATTCTTGTTTAATATTCGCTATTTTCAACCTTAGATGAGAAGGGGAATTTGGATCGAAAGCGAAATTTTTTAGCTAAATAATTGAATTACAAACATACATGACGTTAATCATACTGCGGTGATTAAAAGAGAGTTTAGGACAAGATGAATGTGTATTTAATCGTGAAGGAGCGAAAATAACCAGGATCGAAAATTTCCAAGTATACAGAACTTTAATTTTTATTTTAGTTAGTACATTGATTACTAAGTTAAACTCTTTGTTTTTGGTGGTCACTATAAATGGAGTATTCCAAGCAAAATCAAAATTTTTAACAATAGAAATATATTTCATAGAAATTTAAAGTAATTGAGTAGTCGGATAGAAGATTTTATATTTGGAGAAGTACTAACATGTCTTTTTATTTGCATTGTGTCCTTTAATATATATTTTCAAATATGTAAAAAAAAAAGTTTATAAACCAAGACATTACATAATTGTTACAAGTGTTTTTCTAGCATATGATATATTTTGTTACACTTTTCTACTTTATCACATACATTTACATTAATTTGACACATCTTTATTTATTTTATTTATTTTTTTTTTTTAGCAGTAGATAAATAAACTTGAAACAATTTTACCAAGTAATTTGGATAACTTAGAATCATGTTACATGTGATCTAATCAATTTCTGATTTTACTGATATAGATATTCATCTCTGTAGAATTTGAACATTTACATGTATTGAATGATTATATTTGACTAATGATATGATATTGGCACCCCACCCATATACACATACACACTTTATATATATACATGGATATCAAGTCCAAAGTGAGTCAACTTTTAGTACTGTGTATTCACAGTAATTTCACTTTTTAATGTAAAATGCAATTATGAAATAATGTCTTCATTTGTATTCAATTTTCAACAAATATTCGAATACAATGTGTTCAGATTAGCTCAAGGATTCTCATTCAATTACTCATTTTGTTGGAAAATGCAAAATATGTTTGAAATTTATTTCAGCTTTAAGGGGTTTAAAAATGAATAACATACATATGTAGTTTCATAAAAGACTAAACAAAAAATTTGATACAAAACTATTTCAATGTTCTGCATTTATGTTTTTTCTGGGATGATTGAAGATTTTAGAGATTAGAAAAAAATGAAGTAATAGACTATGATTACATTGCAAATGGTTGCAAAGTTGACTTGCTTTTGCATGATATTATCCAGACATGCTCAACATTTATTCCACAAAATCGAGTTTTTATACATACATGTAGTTTTTACTATTATTATTGTTATTTTCTCATCAGGGTTGAGAGGATGTGAAATAAATAAATCACATGTATATAAATTATATTGTGCCATTCAATTAAATTTTCATATGCTTTAACTTTTCTAATTTGCTTTTCGTTGTTTAATTCACTAGTGTAAAATGCAGAAAAAAAACTCTTCTTTGCATTTTCATTTTTAAAATGAATTATTTATCCTTTTGTTGAAACGTTTTTGTTTTAGAGATCTTTGGTACTGTTATATGCATAAAACTTTTTGTAATCTATGAACCCCTGTAGTCCCATTAAGATTTGTCCAAATCAGTAAATAGTATGGTCATTTGTCATAATTCTGGACTGAACAAGTTGATATGGTATGTAAAATGATTATAAATTTTTAATTCTAAAATCTTATACCCCTGAATTCTGACAGTGTTCTCAACCATTCTTTGAAATGGGCAGGTCCAAATATGACTACAGGGGTTGACAAGTTAAATGTGAAATGAAAACAGTTATTTTTGTCTGTATACAAGTTGTGCTTGTCATTATCTTGACCGATTTATTTGTAAATTTATATTTATGTTTCTGAGGATTTTTTTTCTGTAACTAACAATAATTGCATTATGAGTATGAACAAAATGTTTTACTATTGTAAATAACTCATTTAATAAAATCATGAATCTATATATATATATATAAATATATTTGTTGGTGTTGTTTTTAACTCATCTCGGTGACATTGAGATAGGTTTATGCATCAGCGTTGGGTTTTTAGAAGATTGGTTGAAGTCACTGCCCAGCACCATAAAACTTTAAGATTTTACTCAAATCAGAGAATATTCTCAACTTACGGTAATCTGTTCAGTCAATCAGATTTCAGGATTGGCAAAATTTGGGTAGCATTTTTAGACTTAAGTAATTTTCATGCTTTATGGTGCCAGGTCCAGGTTTACATACTTCTATTGCTTCAGGTACTGGATTTTTCTGGTATTATTTTTACAAAAAAATACCTAGTTGTGAACATAGTCTATTCTCAAAGTTATGGTTAAGAAGATAGTTGCAGGTGGCCATCTTGGATTTTTTACCAAAGGAAGTTTGTTACAGATATTTGTCAGAAAGGACAAAAGGGATCTCCTTGAAATTTAACATGAAGCTTCCCCTTGAGGTCTAGTTGTGCATATTACATTTTCAAAGAGATCGGAATCCAACAGGTGGCCATCTTGGATTTTGACCAAATGAAGTTTGTTACTGCTACTTCTCAGAAAGTACTGAAGGGATCTCCTTGAAATTTGACATGAAGGTTACCCTTGAGGTCTACTTGTGCATATTACATTTTCAAAGAGATTGGAATCCAGCATGGCCGTCTTGGATTTTGACCAAAGGAAGTTTGTTACTGCTACTTCTCAGAAAGTACTGTAGTGATCTACTTGAAATTTGACATGAAGGTTCGCCTTGGTATCTACTTGTGCATATTACATTTTCAAAGAGATCGGAATCCAACATGGCCGACAGGCAGCCATCTTGGATTTTGACCAAATGAAGTTTGTTACCGCTATTTGTCAGAAAGGACTGAAGGGATCTCCTTGAAATTTGACATGAAGGTTCCCCTTGAGGTATAGTTGTGCATATGACATTGTCAGAGAGATCGGAATCCAACATGGCCGACAGATGGCCATCTTGGATTTTTGACCAAAGGAAGTTTGTTACCGCTATTTGTCAGATAGGACTGAAGGGATCTTGAAATTTGACACGAAGGTTCCCCTTGAGGTGTAGTTATGCATATTACATTTTCAAAGAGGTTGGAATCCAGCATGGCCGACAGGCTGCCATCATGGATTTTGACCAAACGGTGTTTGTTACCGCTATTTCTCAGAAAGGACTTATGTGATCTCATTGAAATTTGACATCAAGGTTCCCCTTAAAATCTAGTTGTGCATATTGCGTTTTCATAGAGATTGGAATCCAATATCGCCGATAGGCGGCCATCTTGAATTTTGACCATAGGTAGTTTGTTATTGCTATTTATCAGAAAGGACTGAAGGGATCTCCTTGAAATTTGACATGAAGGTTCCCCTTGAGGTATAGTTGTGCATATGACATTGTCAGAGAGATCGGAATCCAACATGGCCGACAGATGGCCATCTTGGATTTTTGACCAAAGGAAGTTTGTTACCGCTATTTGTCAGATAGGACTGAAGGGATCTTGAAATTTGACACGAAGGTTCCCCTTGAGGTGTAGTTATGCATATTACATTTTCAAAGAGGTTGGAATCCAGCATGGCCGACAGGCTGCCATCATGGATTTTTGACCAAACGGTGTTTGTTACCGCTATTTGTCAGAAAGGACTTATATGTGATCTCATTGAAATTTGACATCAAGGTTCCCCTTAAAATCTAGTTGTGCATATTGCGTTTTCATAGAGATTGGAATCCAATATCGCCGATAGGCGGCCATCTTGAATTTTGACCATAGGTAGTTTGTTATTGCTATTTATCAGAAAGGACTGAAGGGATTTCCTTGAAATTGGACATGAAGGTTCCACGTGAGGTCTAGTTGTGCATATTGCATTTTCAGATAGACTGGATTCCAACATGGCTGACAGGTGGCCATCTTGGATTTTGACAATGGAAGTATGTATTTCTCAGTATGTACTGAAGAAATCTTTTCGAAATTGATTATGTATGTTGCCCCCGAGGTCTAAATGCGCGTATTTCATTCTCAGAGGGATCAAAATCCAAGATGGACACCTGTCAGTCATGTCGATTCTATTCTCTTTTAAAATGTAATATGTTCTGTTCAATTTCAGTTTTGCTATAATC